>CM035419.1:79459830-79484830 GCA_020310875.1 Ceratopteris richardii | reverse complement strand
AGGTAACACTTAAATTCCATCGTCGAATAACTTTTAAACAAACCTGAAGAATTGTTGAATATGGAGGTGGCAAGTGAATGTCCACAGACTTATGTGTGATGGAAAATCTAACCTGCAAAAATAGAAAGTAGACAAGGAACAATCAGCGAATCATTTGAAAATTCACACATTGATGAAGCACAACCTAACCTTAAACATTAATAGTGTTTAAAGTTAAAGTTCTTTGAGCAATCTTTGATAGACCAAACACAACTTGCGAGTGCCAAACATCCTGCATATAGTAGGATATTCTATGAATATATTCATACCTTCATAAGTAAAGATGTATAATATACTTGGCCTTATAAAAAAAATGTTAGCAAATATAAACACAACCAAGAAAAGACATTGACAAAAAATCTAATTTCCAACATAATGGAAACAGCTATTTTCAAATACAATGAAATCCAGAGCCTACTTTGTCCAAACTAGTAAGAAGCTCTAGAATGTTAACTAGTTAGAATGTGCAACTCTGTTATATTCAGCACTTGCAAACTCCCCCTCCTTGTTTGTACAAAAGCATTTCAACTTCTTATCTATTTCGGTGGTCATAAATGCATATGACCTTTTATAGTCTTCATCTTTATGTTTCAAAAAATGTGTTAAATTTGCTATAAAAATCATTTATAAAAGAAATAAAGTAAAAAGCACCTTCCATAGAATTGAAAAGCATGCTACAAATATCAGAATGAACCAGATCAAGACATTTAGACTTAAGAACACGCAAAAAAGTGGTGGCGAATAATCTCACTTGTTTTTCATCTTGAAGTTTATTACAAAAATCAAGTTATAGTTCCCTTGACATCAAACTTTTCATGAGAAGAAGATATTTCAAGTAATGTTCGGCTCATATTTGCCGACCCTTTGTTCCACAATAACAGCTGACTCCTGAGATTCAACTTTCAGAAGAACAATAAGCTCGTCAGTCAAGGCTTTGTAAGAAATAATAGCACAGCGAAATAGACGAGTAGATAAAGTTGAGAAAAAACTCAGACAAAGAGAGACACAAACTGAGAGAGAGAGAGAGAACTCAAATTCTCAAATTGCCAAGAGCAATGCAACTACAAAGATGGTGTTGTCTACCCATGTGCTCCCAATATGGAGCTTAGATGACGATCTAGACAGACTCTAGATAAACGTAGTCGGGAGAGACAAAATAGTCGGCAAAATATATAATACGACAATATCTCCACGACCAGACCCCACAAAAGGGGGCAAAACCCCCCCTATGGATCCCCCCCATTAAAGTTCTATGGGGAAACCACAAGGCCTTTATTTTCGCCCTGGATGGAAAGCCAATGGCCTGAAAGAGTATGCCCTACCTAACCTAATCCCTAGGCTCACAAAGATCATCTATTACAATCAACAATCACACATAAACCTCATCTAACTTGGAACTTGGAAGTTAGGGTTCCAGAAGTGTCTAGGCTCTCATAGTGCTTCTCCTCATAATGGGGGCCTTACACCTAAGAGCATCGTGGATCATTTGTGCTTCAGGGTGGAGTATTGAGTATATCTAGCACCCCCCTCAATGTCCACCTTGCAATGAACTACCTCTTAGGTCCAATGCCAAACTTTGGAAAGTGTCGATGAAGTTGCTCTCTCCCAAGAGCTTTGGTGAAGATGTCTTCTCCGTTTTCTTCAGTTGGGCAATAGCTTATCTCCACCACCCTTGTGTCAATCAACCCACGCATATAGTGATACTGAATTTCTATGTGCTTGGCACATGCATGGAAAAAAGGATCCTTGGCGATGGCAATGCAACTTTGGTTGTCACAGTTCAACCATGTGGCCTCCTCTCCTTGTATTCCTATGTGCCATAGGATCCTCCTCAAGGATACTACTTCACATGCTTCCTTCTTCAGTAAAAGATGATGCTACACTCAGTTGCTATCCAAGAGAAAATCCCATATCCTAAAGAAAAGGAATATCTAGAGCTTGATTTTCTGGTATCAAAATCTCATGCCCAATCTCAAACACAATATTCAACCAGAGATGATCCTTCTTCATAGAGAATCCCATAATCAATGGTTCCTTTTATGTACCAAAGTATCTGCATACTTTCCTTTCAATGAGTTTGAAAAGGCTTATTAGAGAACATGCTTACTACTCCAAAAGCATAGGAGATATCTGGTCTGCTATTGCACAAGTAGATGAGCCTTCCAACTAATTTTCTATATCTTCTAATACCCACTAGAGGTGAAGTAACTTCAATAGATAAGTGTTGACCTCCATAGGTGTAGACTCTAGAGATCTCCTTGCAATCCTCCATATCAAATGCCTTCAAAATTTGTATTGCGTACTTTTGTTGAGAGATTGAAATCTTCCTCAGTTCCTATCATACTTAAAAGGCCTTAGCAATAATGCACTAAGCCTAAGTCTCTCATTTCAAATTCTGAACTCGGGGCATCTTTCGTTTGTTGAAGAAGAACATCATCGTATCTTGTAATTACAAGGTCATCTACATAGAGTAGAATAACAATTGTCTTCCCTCCTCTCTTTAGACCATACAAGTTAGCATCAAACGTACATCTTTTGAAACCTAGACCCAAGAGATACTTATCTATCCGCTCGTATCATGCTCTGCAGGTTTGTTTCAACCCAGATCAACGTGGTTAGGTTCGTAAGGTTCGGTACGGGTAAGGTACGTGAACCGAATCTTACCCCCGGGGTAAGGTTCCTAAGGTATGTTAGGGTTTTTTTATACACACACACATATATATATATATATATATATATATATATATATATATATATATATATATATATATATATATATATATATATATATATATATATATATATATATATATATATATATATATATATATACACACACACACACACACACACACACACACACACATATATATATATATATATATATATATATATATATATATATATATATTTATTACATACTAATAACTATGTCTAAATTTAACTTATTAATTCATATCACATAAGTATGTCTACATACGACAATGAAATTTGTCAATGAACATTGACATTATGAATTGATTCTTGAATGGAACATACACAATGAACTTGAAAATGAAAAGTACTCAGACTTAAAGTAGAAAGTACTAAGTAGCAATGAACATCTTCCATCTTCCATTTGGAGAGTCAACACTTCCATAATCCATTACCAAAAAACAAGTCATGAATCTCAAATCATCATCCATGTGTGACCCACTAACCACAATACATCAAGTAGACTACATCATCCATGTCCCGACTACAAAATATAATATCAAGTGGACTATGACAAGAAGATACAATGATGAAAATAATGATAAATCTAATCGTCTAAGCCCTCTGATGATGAAGATGATGAAGGAACGTCTCCAAAAGAAATAACATTTCCTTCATCGTCAAACTCTGGCTCTCTAATAGTCACTATCTGAAGTGTGTGAGTCTCTGACTCTCCAATATCATCATCGTCGATCACTCCAGCTCTGCGTCATGTAGCTAGCTTACGCCTCCGTACTACTGCTGAACTAGTAGATGGAATATCACAGATATCTCGCTGCACCATGGCACGTGAACGAGCTAGTGTCACTCTCCTATCCACTCTCTCAAGCTCATCATGTAACATGCGGTAGATTACCTCCTGCTCATCATGGATGCGAGCTGCGACATCCGTGTCTTCCTCTACTGTGTCATCAAATAATGTAGGGAAAACCTATAGGCTATAATGGAAACAAATTATAGCATTACACCAATTGGCAATGACCATTAAAAAAACATATGTTGAATGTTCAATGTTCATACCTGTTTGGGATCTTCCAACTTCTTTAGGTCTTGTACAAGGCATAAATTGGCCTTGCAAAAGACAACACGTTCCAATTGTGACACACTCAATCGATTTCTCAACTTTGTGTGCACAAGTGAGAACGAACTCCAATTCCGCTCACAAGCAAAAGCAGAAGCATCCTAAACTAAATGGATGAGAAAAAATTGAATCAAAATTTTGCTATATTCCAATATGAAATAATTCATTAAATATTAAATAAACCACTATACCTGTGAAAGGACTCGAAGGGCAACCGGTGCAATAGTTGGGTGACCATACCCATAATGCTTCCACCACTGTAAGGGTCGCATGGTCACCTTTGCACGAAGCGAGGTACTACGGCCATAAGCAATCCCGACATTGCTCATGTACCCCGTGAACTCGCTGTCAAATGCTATCCGCTCCTCCTCCGTGAAAATATGTGCCATATACTGATCCTTCATAAGCCGAAGGGAACCCTTTGACCATAATGAGGGTCCTTTGAGGAAAGGATATAGTAAGGCTGAAAATTCATGAATGGGTCTAGATAAGTGGACTCATCGTGAATCAATCAACCAAAGTAGATCCTCTCTCCTAGAAAAAAATGTAAAAAAAAATTATACATTAAACAATTCATTATTGATCAATGACCATTATACATATTACAAAATCAAAAACATTGAGAATACCTAGAAGGAATCAAAGTCGTGGATGTAGCAATCGCCTGATGCATACGTGTATACATATGATACACTAGACCAAGTGTGGAGCCCTCTTGGTCTAGTATATGTAAGACTATATAAATGTATTTCAAAATAGGCAATATAGTCTCGATCTCGGTCCAAAAGTCCTCAGTTTCGGAAACGGAGAGACGGAAACGCTACGGTAACAGCAGAAACGGAGTTTCGACCTCCGAGAGAAACGGGGAAACGCGAAACGGCATATATATATATATATATATATATATATATATATATATATATATATATATATATATATATATATATATATATATATATATATATATATATATATATATATATATATATATGCAATTTACAAATTACAATGTCAATGCACATACATGTATGATATAACATAATTGGTAATTACATGCATCAGTGACCATGCACATGTGTAGTATACTAATAGGTAATAGATTATAGTACATAGGTCATGATTCTGATTCAAACACACTGCACATAGATGCACATGTACATACACATTGCACAATGGCAAATGCACATACAACTATCCACGTCAAATGAAATTTGATATGCATAATGCATATGAAATTTGATATGCATAATGCATAATTCAAGTACACTCAATTTTCAATAATGCTCACATAGAATTGCCCCATGTCATGCACAGTTGCAATTTTTCAATGCAAAGGTGTTGCATGTGCCATGCATATTTTTTCATAATATGAATAATGATACACAAACATTTAGTGTATACAAATATGTATGTAATATGTTGCATGCACATGCATGATGCCACAAATGTAGTATGTACAAAGTTATCACATATGTATGGCATGCATGACATGTGTTTGTGTGTGTGTGTGTGTGTGTCAAGGTGAAAACTTAAAAGTAAGGAACACACGTGACACATGCCATAATAGCAATTGTCAAGTTCCACTTGCTTCAAAGATGTAAGTTTGAAACTTGTAGCATTGTGGGTAAGCTTTGAAACTTTAAGGAGGTTGCCCTTTAGCTAAAATCTCACCCTTTATGGCACATTTAGGCTCTTTCTCTCTCTCTAACATACATTAGAAAGCATGTTTTGCAAAATGATTGAATGAAAATGCAAAAAGTTTCCTTTAAAAAAATGGAGTTTCTGAAACGCGTTTCTGTCGTTTTTGTTTCTGCCGTTTCTTTCGTAGCGTTTCGCAACGGCCGAAACGCCGTTTCGTGCAACTATGGTGGAGGTCTTGCCCTAGCTGGTCTTCAAGCTTCTTTTTGGTGATTTGTTGCTGCCCTCTTTTCTTTATACACTCCCAAGAGTGTGTACCTGCTGATTTTAGTAGGTGGCTGATATATTTTTGTTATTCTTCAAGTCTTGTTGCTGCACCAGTGAAGATGCGGTTCGCGTACCGTATACAAATACCCAATCATTCGATTCGGTTCAAACCGAACGAACCGGAACTGTACGGTTCGCCCAAAAAAAATTCTTTTGCGTTGGGTTTCGAGCCCTAAAGTACATGAAATCGGGCTTTTTCGATTGATTTTTCCGCCTACATTTCTGTGCCCGAGAGCAACTTGCAAGCCTTGGCCCTTGAGTGACGAGCCCTCAGCCCACACGCCTTCACACCTCACTTCCGACTCTGGAGCGAGCTCGTTGACCAAGCCAACCCGAGAGAGAGAGAGAGAAAGAGAGAAGAAAGAAAGAAAGAAAGAAAGAAATATTAACATCTTCCAAAGGCCAAACTTGGCCTATGAGACAAAATCATATACAAATGTGGTAATCTTTGTGTAGCAATGGAAAGGAAAAATACTTGCTACATAAAATTGTGTAGGCTGAAAAGAACAAAGGATGGCGTACCTGGTAATGAGGTGGTAGTGGGAATAAAGTAGTGGTGGCTAGGGGGAGCGTGGCTTTGACTAAGCAGATAATGACCACTTAATACAAGGGGGACCCATGAGGGAGTGAATGTGTATACCTTAAGTGCTGATGATAGGTGGAGGTGGGTGGAGTATGTAGTACATCGGTGGCAGTATGAGTACCTCCAGGAGAAAGGTTGTCCAAGTGGTGGCGATGCGCCTGTGCTCCATCATGTAGTCGTGGCCTATCTTGATGCGCCAGATATCCTCTCGGTGCAGTCGAGGTCGTTGGTACCCAACCAGATGTGGTCGGTGTCGCACTCTGTGCGCTACCCACTGGAGTGTGAGTCCTATGCCTCTCAGAGGCGGGTCGATTTGATGTGGCCCAACTCGCTCAAAAAACTGAGTAATAGTCTGCTGGGTACTCACTTGTGTCTGGTGTGTAGGCTGCAGCTCATATGCAGCCATGAGGAAACGCCCCATCCTCTACTGGTCTGCACAACTGGAGTGACTCCTCTATCTGGAACTGTGCTCGTAGGTCCGAATATGTTGGGCATCTCATAACCTGGTGCTCCTCACTCTCTATCTCTGTATGGCATACTGGGCACCACCTCTCCTCTCGAGGGACTCCTCTAGCCCGACACCTCTCAATCTCAAGCTGATGTGATGAAACTCGAAGCTACCCGATGACGACTCGAAGGTGGTGTGGTAGGTATGTCTGCATGTAGCGTGGAGTCTCAATGAAGCCCTGGTCTGAGATCTGTAGAAAATGCTCACGGTAGTGAAGTATTTTCGGTGTCAATGTCCCCCTCTGGCTGATCCATGTCCTCTGTATGTATGTATGCCATATCTCCTGACGGATGATCCTATTTCTCTCTTGGTGCGAGAGCGAATAGGTGGGAGCCTGGGAGTCATACTGTACTGGTGGTAGTCTGTCTATGTCAAAACCATGGAGGGCAAGCCAATCCCGTGTTTGTGCATACCATGAGGAGGTGTCTTCGGCTAGTGCCATGTCGCGTGATGCCTGGAAAGCTCTATAAGTGATGCGCTGTGTGTCCGTGCTCTGGATCCTGTGTAATAGGCATACTCTTTGGAAGAGTGCCTCTACTAGCATCGGTGGTGCAACAAGCTCTGCCCAGATGATATCATGGGGTACCGAAGATTTGTTGCGGATGAGTCTCGCAATCATGAGAATCTGCGGCCTCTCCAGTGCTGTCCATGATGATGTGGCTAATCTCGGTCCCCATATAGCTGCACCATACATGAGTGCTAGGGTAACTAAAGTGTCGAAGAGCCACCCCTTTGTGCGGGGCTCCTAAAAATATGTCTGGTGCCACTGTCTCTCCATCAAAGCTAGCACTGCGTATCCACGTGTGATGCGATCACGGGCTGCCTGAGACATGGAGAAAACCCCCGAGGCTGCTGTGAATGTCATTCCCAAGTAGACATATGAACCGACTACCTCGATGGGTCCGCCTGCGGCTGTGAAAGAACTGTGTCTCCTCACCTGTTGGAAGATCAAAACCTTGGTTTTACCAAGGTTCACTAATAATCCTCTGTGTACAAAAATCATCTAGGCCGTGTAGATGACGGTGTAGACCCTCTGCAAACTCTGAAACAAGCACAATATCATCAGCATATAAAACAATGTGGATAGTGGTCCCTCGTACCTCAATGCCCTCTCCTCCTCGTTGTTGTATGAAGTCAACCATCTCGTCAATGTATAAACCAAAGAGGGTGGGTGAGAGGGGGCACCCTTGCTTCACCCCGATGGTGCTAGCAAGTGAATCGGATAGACCACCTGGGCATCTGACTCTACCTTATACTCTCTCATACAAGGCATAGATCCCCCATATCATCTCATCTGGAGCCTCGATATCGTGTAGACATATGAAGAGCCGCTCCCTAGGAACTGTATCGAAGGCTTTGCGGAAGTCCACAAAGCAGCAATACAATCTCCTCTTCCTCATTCGAGTCTGGTCGATCAAGAATCTGAAAGTGAAGATGTGGTCAATGGTAGAGTAATCTCGTCTGAATCCTGCCTGTCTCGGGGCCCTGATACCCTTCCTCTAGGCTAGAGTGCTCAACTCTGTCTCTTGCACTTCCCCATATAACTTGGCCAATATGGGACCAATCGCGATCGTCCGGTATGTAGATGGATCCATAACATCGCTTGACTTATGAATGGGCACAATGGTGTGCTCAGTCCATGAGTCAGGAAACCCTTCAACCAGTGCTGGGTTGAAGAGGTCGGCAATGAGTGGTGCTAGAGTCGTGCATCCATAGATGAGATGCTCTGCCTGTAAACCAAATTGGGCATGGGCCCTTCCATGCTCTAGATGGGTAATGGCATGGCTCACCATAGTCGATGTGAAGAAGTGAGAGGTAGTGGGGCGTGATCTATGTGGCATGGGAATGGGGGGCTGGTTCGGTATCTCGTATAGGTTTTGTGCATAGCTATGCCAAATGCTCGGGTCTCGAATGGGTGTCCGTTGTCTCCTCTCTCTCAAGTGTCGCCACGCCACTGCACTATCCCGGCTCATGACCAAGTGATAGATATCCCAATACTGTCTCTCCTCCCATTCTCGCCGCTTACGACAGGTAAGGCTCTCCATGCGTCGATGTGCCTATCTGTGTGTAATATCCCCCTTGTGCTCTAAAATCCGTAGATGCTTCCTTAGCTCTCAACAATCTATATCCTACCAGCGATTTTGGGGCATGGATCCCGTGCGTGGAGGGTGTGTATGTGTGTGGTGTGGAAAGCTATGTAGGGCTGAGTCATGTAGGATGGTGGTGATCTGTGATGTGAGTGTGTCTAGTGGTGATAGTGGGTCGAGGGAGAGTAGGCGAGTGTGTAAGTGGTGTGCATAAACATGTGAGAGCTCGTGTGTGAAGTGTATTGTGGTGTTTGGCTGAATGTGTGTCTTAGGATCTAATGGAATAGGAGATGAAAGTGTGAACGTGATAAATGTATGGTAAGCACCGAGTGGACGTCGTCAAATACTATACGAGGGAATAAGTGAAGCTCCATAAATGGTACCCAGAATGTAGTCGACTGTGCCCTCGCCTCCCCTGTGAGGGAAGCAAGCAAGTCCACCCGAGCCGCCAACAATGCATCCCGTTATAAATAACTAGACGATGTCGGCTGCCTAGCTCAAGTAAATGTCTACCGTACCCAATGGTGTCATGACCCATATCCGCTGACACTCTGTTGGTCCCCATCTTCTGCTCCTCATGATCTGTGGATGCTACCGTACCCAATGGTGTCATGACCCATATCCGCTGACACTCTACTGGTCCCCATCTTCTGCTCATGATCTGTGGATGCTCCATAGCATATGACTCGCACTGATGTGACTGGGTGCGGCCGTTGAAGTCCCCCATGAGGAAGACTTCACCTCGAGTGTTGTAATGTAGTATCTCATCGGAAAGTGCGGTGTATGGTGAATCTCTGTCTCGAGTCAGTCCCCCATGGTCATATCCTGCATATCTAGATCCGCCTAGTGGGAAGTAGCGTATGGCAATGTAGATCCAGCTCTCCAGTGCTATCGCCATGCGAACACACATGTATCGTGCCTCCTCGTCTCTACCTATGATGTGGATCCGGCTCTATATCTCTTGTCAAAATATGATGGCGACTCCCCCGGAACCTCGTGCCATACTCTATCTCATCGTGGCCCTGAATACAGATTCCCAATGAAAACCTGCAATGTGGGGGAGGCTTCTTTCTGGGCTCTCATGAGTCTCTGTGATGCAAGCAAAGTCATGTGAATCTAGGATCTCCTCCAATCGGTCTGGCTGTGTCCAAAGTGCTCCATTGCATTTCCACACTGCTCCCCTGAGTGGTGACTCCCGGTGTGGTGTTGCCTCATAGGCTGCGTATCCCTATTTGATAGGGCGTCCATCTATAAAGACTTTACCGTCACGGTAAAAATCCTTCCTTCCTTCTCTCCTTGCCAGTAAGATATGAGGAAGAGAGAGAGAGAGAGGCTACTTGCTAAAGCACTTGCACTCTCAAGACTCAAAGGGTGAGAGAAGAGACTAATAGTCCATACTATATTTCTCTTCTAATTTTTAAGTACTTAGTACTTAGTACTTATTGTGCTTTTTTTATCATCACTATGCCTCGTGGAATTTCAAGTGTTTGGAAAGACCATACCTCAAGCCACACACTTGCAAGTGAGGTAGGTTCTGGGTCCGGCACAAGTTGATGGGTATGCAAATATTGTGGGGAAACATATTGCACAACCACGACATGTCTCATCCGTCATGTGTCTGGATTGGGAGGGATGGGAATCAGGGCATGTACGGCTGTCCCTTCGAAGATTGCAAAGGCAATGCAAAAAGAGAATAATCTTGCACAAGCAGCTTCATCAGCTCGTCAACGGGAGTCAGCGGTCACTTGTATAGATTTATTGAAAGAGGCTGAAGTAGCCATGGGAGGGGTAGGGCCTAGTTGTAGCAAGGTGAGAAGTAGAACATCTTCCCAATGTGAGGAACAAAAGAGCCTTACATCTCTATCTTTGATGAATTTAGAAGAAAATATTTCCCTAACTAAAGAAGAAATCCTATGTTTTAAATCATTCAAGTCTAACTTTGTATACAACGTAGTCAAGTTAAAAGTTTGAAGCCCCAAAAGGAAATAGATTTTTCTTCTAAGAGTTCTTTAAGAGTTGGAGACTTTATTACAATGATAAAACTTAAGAGATCCAACTAGAGGAAGTTGGCACATTTGCTTCTTTGAGTAATTCCTTCCAAATATCATGAATAGTAGGTAAAATGGCTTTAAAACAATTGCTTAACCATTTGAAACATTCGTGAGAGATGCATTACAAGAAGAAGCTATAAATCTCAGTTTGATGGGGTTCTTATGAAATTTCCACAAACTTTGATATAATTTGAAACCATAAGATTTACAAATTCTAGATTATTTGAAATAACTTTTCCAAAAGAAACACTACAAAATTGATATGTAGGAGTGAATTTCTTTCATAAGGCACTATACATAAAAATTTTTACAAGTAAAAACACTCTCTCTCTTTCATATTTCTTCTAATATCATCGTAATTGAAAGCTTTTTGACCCAAAGTTTTCATATATTCGTATGCAACCAAAGGATGGACCCAAAGCTTTCTAACATAAGAAGGAAGAGAAACTATCACTTCTTTTGATTTCAAAATAAGTTTAAACCAACTTTACCTATATTTGGAGAAGTAAAGATAGTAATTAGAAAAACTCTTCTTGAAATCAAAGGATTATGAGAAACGCAAGAGGATTTTAGAAATTTGAATATGAGAATTCGAAGCTAAAAACTATGGGATTTTTTAAGACTTAAATCCTCATGAGAAAAATTTTCCGGGATACAAATAAGTTTAAAGAGGACTCTTGTTATATTTTTTAAAGATTTCGAAAGAAAAAGACCCCTCTTGCATAATTCTATCAGGAAAATTAATCTTCTGTTTAAATCACTAAACTTCAGAGATGGATCATTCAAAGAGCTAACCAAAAGGTCATTAGAAGTGGATGATGGGAAATCCTCATCCGCAGAGTCTAACCTATAACACGAACCAAGGAACCGACGGGAAGATGAAATAGAAACATTACTATTACGATTTAGAACCCAAATTTCTGTATGTCGAGATGACCAAAACACCAAAACATAGGAGTTTTCTTATTGATGGATCTACTCTTACGAAGGCTAGATTTTCCTTCCAAATTGAAGACTTTAGGAAAGAAGGTAAGCAGAATTTGCATCCAAAATAATTACCTAGGCAAAGCTGCTTTGTAAGAACTCTTTAGAGTTTCTAAAATTACCTTCTATGTGTTCAATCCGATAACAATGAAACGATTCAAAACCATATTTTGCAATGGATGCATAAAGAGGTTTTACTTTTTGGATCAAAATTCTTTTGGAATGATTTTTTCTAGCTTCTGTAATATGCTCTTGAAAAAGAATACTTAGTTAAGCAACGGAATAGCTAAGCAACAGAATTTGGTTGTCCTACTTGCTCAGTGGATTATTCTACTACAGGAATTTGACTACAATGCTATCCATCGCTACAGATGTGCGCATGCTATTGTTGATTTCTTGTCTCGGCTAGATTCCAATGCGGATGCTACTAGCATGGATGACTCTTTCCCGAATGCCACCCTGTCCACGACAACTATTGAGTAGCCTAACACTCGATGGGGCCTCAATCATTCCTACTATGAAACTTTACTTTCCTTTCTAAGTACAAAAATTCCCCCAAAATTTTTATCAATGGAAGCATGTAAAAAATTGGCCTAGTACAATCAACAATTTATAATCATAGTGGCAAGCTTTATTATCGCAATGTTTTCGATGCTTGGCTTCGTTTTGTGCTGACCTATAACATTCCTTCGGAGCTACACATGGCCCATACCGATCCACGAGAAGGACATTTATCAAGTAATCTTATTATGCAGAAAATCCTACAATCAAGGCTCTAGTGGCCTATTCTACACAGGGATTGTCAGCAATATGATCGTACTTGAGATCTCTACTAGCATACAGGACAGCCTCTTCTTGTGAAGCATTTTCCACTACAACCGGTCATGCCTTTGTAGCCTTTCCAGAAGTGGGGTTTAAGTTTGTCGATCCTATCTCTCCTCTAGCGGTCTATACCAATCATCGTTATATTTTGACTCGTATTGATTATGCCACCCAATGGGCTGAAGTGTGGGCTATCAAGACCGCCCCAACTGAAGTTGTTGCAAAAATTTTATCCCAATAAGTGTTCCCTCATTTTGAAGTCTCATTGGAAATTCTTTCAAATGGAAGATCTCACTTTGCAAATCAATTGGTTAAAGTGTTACTAAACCAGTGTGGAGTTTGCACAAGTTAAGCAACCCTTACTACCCTCGGGCGAATGGGTTAGCCGCAAGTACAAATAAAATTATGTTGACTATGATACGAATATTGGTTTTGGAGTTTTCGATATGGTGGGATCATCTATTTACATCAATTTTGTGGGCCTATCGTACAGCTTATAAGGTTTAAAGGGGATTCACACCCTTCAAGTTGGCCCATGGCATCGAGGCTATTGTCCCTCTAGAACTTGAGATCGCTAGTCTTCGAGTAGCTATTGAACACAAGTTATTGCCTAAGGAATCAGTTTTCTCTAGACTCGATACATTGCGGAAGTTGGATGAGGATCATTTCACTAGTTTCCTTTTGTTGCAGGAAATGAAGTTTCAGCAAGCACGCACGCACGTTCATTTTTTGAGTTTCCACATTTTCAAAGAAGGAGATTTTTGTATTTTTTCTTCAACTCCAAAGCAAACTGCAAAGCTGTCCAATTTAAGGTGTGCTTGACTGGACCGTACCGTACCGAATTGCAATGAAACTTTGTCAACCAACTTTCCGATTGCAAACTCTTTCCAGACAAGAACTTTTCACTCCTATCAATGAGTCAGAGTTCCAGCCAAGGTGGTAAGGTTCGTAAGGTTCGGTACACGTTCGGTTCGAGGGAAGAACCTTACCCTCGAGGTAAGGTTCGTAAGGTTCGTCCATGTATTAAATATTATATATACATATTATATATATATATATATATATATATATATATATATATATATCAAAATAATACAAACACAACTAGATATCTAAACTCTAGTTTCTACACCATACACCATAACCATAAACAATTTAACATCACCATCTTTTAAACTTTATGAATAATATCACCATCCACTTCAAACATCACTTTCAAAAATAAAGTTATAACAAGTTACAATAATCACAAACTCAGGGTTCAGGAAACAAAGCAATGAGCATAGCATCCACATAACATGCATTAACTATGAACCAAAATGTATGTGAATAATACATGAAGCATGAAATGTCTCAAATCAACCATGAATCCTGATACAAGAACATAATGATGAAAGGACATCTATGATGCCTAAGTCCACTATCTAGTGTCAAACTCCACATACTGACTAATCTATATAGTATAGACTCTAGCCTCTAGATAATGGGATCAATCATCATGCTCCTCATCATCCATCCCCTCCGAAGAAGACAATGATGATGACTCTGATGGAATGTCTCCAATGACATTCCCATCCTCATCGTACTCTGGCTCGGCACTCGGAGTGAAATCAATGCTATGTGGTGCTATGCCGATAACATGTGCCTCAGGAAGTGGATCTCGTCGTCGTCATGGGCCCATTTTGCGCCTCCTGCTGTACACCGATGCTAGAGCAACACTCGTAGATGCAATGTCCACCTGAGGCGCAATACCCAATCGACGAGCACGTGCACGTGTCACTCTGCGATCGATACTCTCTAGCTCCAGGTGTAGCATGCGATAGATATCCTCTTGCTCGTCTCGAACATAAGTCATCTCGTCCTCTGCCTCCATAGAACTCTCAAAGATGGTAGGAGGTACCTAAACATTACATGAATGATAAAAACGCAATTTGAATAACAATGTTAAACTTAAAAGAATGAAGGAAAAACTTAAGTATATAAAAGAATACCCGTTTTGGTCTATCAATTTTTGTTTTGAGATCATGCACCAATCTCAAGTTGGCCTTACAAAAGACCAACCTCAACTTTGTATGAATGAGAGAATAGGCACTCCAATTGCGTTCACATGCACTAGAGGAAGCATCCTACATAGATTATAATCCATAACCATTTTCAAAATAAAAGTATTGAAACGATTATGATAATATGAATCAACGTTCAATTATCAATACCAAAAAAATACATGTGATAAGACTCGTAGAGCATGTGGAGCCATTGAATGGTGACCATAGCCATAATGTAGCCACCATTCCAATGGCTCAGCAGTCACCTCTTTGCGCATAGATGTACTATGCGTATACGCGATGCCCACATTCCCCATATAACCAATGAAATCTCTATCAAAGAGAAGCTGATCGTCAGGGGACATGATGTGTTGCATGTACTCATCCTTCATGTGTCGTAGTTGGCCTTCTTCCCATAAAGCCGGACTCTTGAAATATGGATACAAGAGTGCCAAAAATCCATGTATGGGTCTAGATAGGAAAGACCAACGATAGTCCACTAGTCGTAAAATATCAGATTTCCTACAAAGTAAAATTTTTAAATAAATATATTAAATAAAAGAAACATACATAAATTTCATAATTCAAACACATACCTCTCCTGTGAAAGTTCCCTTCCTCGCATGATAGCCTACCTCATTTGCATATAGAAATGATAGACAAGTCCGAGAGTAGAACCCTCTCTGTCCACTATACGAAGCAAGATGTATATGGACTTCAAGACAAGCACAAGAGATTCTATTTCCTTCCAAAAGCTCTCGTCCAATACTTTCCTTTGCACATAACATGCAAGCTCTGTCTGAGAGTGTGGTACGTTTGTCCATCTTCGATCTATGGCTATCACACGCAATGCATCTATGAGTTGTTGAAGTCTATATAACACCACATATATGTAACTAAATCTAGTGTCTGCAGGGTGAATCATCTCTATGGTGCTATGAGAACGGAATACGGATAATGCCAAATGACTTTTACGCATAAAACTCACAATCCATTTGGCATCATTCACAATGGGCTCTCTCCATGGTAGTTTGCCAATGTCCTCTAATAGGAGATCTGCACAGTGTGCAGCACAGGGTGTCCAAACTATTTTGGGGAACGCACGTTCAATCATTTCCCCCATTCTCTTACAATCGGATGCATTATCTGTGATAACTTGTACCACATTTTGAACTCCAACCTCAAGAATGGCAGATTTGATATGCTGAAAGATAAAGTCACCCGTAATGTGAACCCCCCCTCTACTAGCATCCACGGCACGAAAGAAATAGGTACCTAGGCAAGATGATACCAGGATGTTTATAATATGGTGTCGACGCGTGTCACTCCATCCATCAGATATGATGGAACATCCATACATCACCCAACTTGTTTTAATAGGCTCTAATTGTACCTCAATGCACTCCTTTTCCTCATCTAACATGGTAGTACACAATCGCTTGTAGTCAATTCCATACCAATCATCGCATGGACCGATCTGAGCAATAGCTTTCACCATGTGTCTCCATGCCTCAGTCATAGTACAAGAAGAGGTTTAAAAACGAGGTTTAAATCGAAATTTAAATCGTTTAACATAAAGCTATGTACCAATGCATATTTAACACCTTTTTGATATATTTGACATGAATAGCATATAAAATCACCTAATAAAATTACCTAATAGTCTATAATCCCTAGTGACCACACTATTTTCTACCCATCTAGACTCTATAAGGCAAGTGGCAAGGGGCATATAATGTCAAAGTGAAGCTTGAAGAAAGGGGCAAATACGGAAAGTTGAAGCAAAGGGAAAATAGAGAAGGCTGAATTCCAAAGCAACTTGCAAGGGGCTGATCGTGCTCTATTGTTGAGTGCTCTAAAGCTCACCTTATGTTCTAACTTCTTTCTAATTCAAGCTCTCAAGATGAGTGTGTAAGAGAAGATCAGAAACTATTAGTGAAGCTGGAAGCAAATTTGAAAATATATGACCCTAGGTCTTTTGCTGAAAATTATTTTTTCCAGTAAAAACCTTCATAAAAATCGTAAAAAATCATTTAAATCGTTCCAACGATTTAAAAAACGATTTTTCTTTAAAAATCGTCGATTTTTTTGTACTATGGCCTAAGTACGTACCACATTGAATGCAAGATTGCATTCAATAACACACCTCGCAATTTCTCTCTCTCTCTGGCCTTTTGTCTCTGTTTTTGTACGGCCGAGGATATAAATGAGGCACTAAGTCCTTGCCTAGGACGTTGTGTAGGAGGGGTGGAAGAGTCCTCTTCCATATTGCCAGTTCTTTGTGATGAAGTCTGACTCCAAGTAGCACTAGTTGTAGGTTGCGCCATCTCTGAAGAAGGAACTATGTCCTCCATCATCTCGATATCGACCGAAGCCAAATCACGACGACGGGCAGCACGGGCCTCTTGTGCCAAAGAATGCTCACATATTACAATTTGAGCAACCTCTGGAGGGACTTTATCACAAGCAGAAACACCCATTCCTCCTAAACCAGATACATGACGTATAAGTCGTGTAGTCGTGGTAGAGAAGGACTTTGTGCAATATTTGCACGTCCACTTACGAGTGCCAGAACCCGAAGCACTTTGAGCATTAGCCAATGAGTGGTTAATGGTAGAGGCATCCCACACGGCATTTACACTTCGAGGCATATTGAATATTTGCAAGATATGGATTCAAGTATGGGCTGAAAATGTAAGCTTGAGGTCCAAGGTGGTAAAAGAACTTTAAAACTTAGAGCTCAATGGGCATTGTACTATGTACTTAGTACTATTCCTTAGAAGTTAGAGCTCAGCCCTCACAGCTCGAAGAACTCAAGTCTCACGTGATGGGAATCGGGATGAAGCAAGGCTAAAGCTAGGGGATGACGGGTGATGGGTCACAGCTCAAGCAAGGGCCAAGGCTGAAGCAAGGTTGAAGGGGGTCAAGCTGACAAGCATGAAGCAAGGCTGAAGGGGGAGAAGGACAGAACTCACGCGCTCAAAGTTCAGCAACGTGAAAGAACTCACGCTAGGGCGTTCTTTTCGAGAAAACTACCGACTAGTAACTACACTCGGATTTATTTTTCGAACTTCTTCCAGGCATGAACCTTACCTAAACGGTTCGAATCGAACCGTATGCACCGGATGAAGCACCGATCCCACGCGGTATGCGAACCGAATCTACAATGGTTCCAGCCATTTTGCATACCCGATCCCACGTCAACATTGCCTTATTAATTTCCATAAAATCATTGTTTTGCATATTCATCTCCCTTCTTCATACTCGTATGCCATTCCTTTCATGCACCATGTTTTTCGCCATGATGATTCTCTAACGAGTCTATAACTTTGCTCCGTTATCTTCACCCTTCACAATCGTTCGCATGTTCATCTATTGTATGCCGTGCATTATGAGTGCTTATTGTTGTGCTTGCATCTGTCTCACCCTATTAGCATTGCAGCTTCAACGGAGGTTCTTCCTCCTTCTGAGCCGCTTGCGACAACGTTCCCTAAGGTCGTTCATGCTTACTTGCAAGTTCGGCAATTAGTTCCACTTACTCTTCTCGATTGGGTTGCGACTTCAGTCCACCCCTTGTCTGAATGAATCATCATGGAGATCACCCACTACAACAAACGCGACTGTGTGTGGGAGATCATGCTGCCTCACAAGGCAAAGTGATCGGTCACCTTGGATGATGATGTCTCTCGACAATTCCATCTTCCATCAAAGGATGTGGATCACGTCGAGTTGATTCCATCAAACGACATGCAACGCATTTTTGCTAAATCCTCCTCTGACAAGTACGTAACTTCCTAAGCTCGTGAACCAAAATGCACTATTCTGCAGTACTTGGTCGTAGCGCTTAATCTACATACCAAGCATTATTTCATTAGTCGCTTGTTCTATTCCTTCTTTTTAACAAGCGCCCTCGCCACAACTACCTTCCCAAGGCCCAACTCCCATAAATTTCCTCCATCCTTTTTTCCGATGAATTTCCCATCTAGCCATGCACATTGTTAGTACTATGGCTGCCACCTCCTGTGTACTCTAAAGCTTCTGAGGAATCCTTGATTGCCACTATGTTTTGTCATGGTTGCACCCATAAAAGCCACCTTTCATTATCCAACCCAAGCAAAGTCCACTGCCTTTTCCGCCTCCACCCGTAACTACTCAAGCACCTCCCTCCCGATGGTCCATCCCCTTTCAGAATCGGCCTCACATTCTCCTTCTAACCGTCCGATGTCAGTTTCTCCACAACGACCATCTCCAACAATACCCACCCCCGCCTCTTCCTCTCATCCTCCTTCCTCTCAATCCACTTCTATAGACTATTCCCTGATTACTCTCCTTTGTCTACCCCTAATCATTAAGATGATGGTTTGGCTAGTCCTCAACCCAATACGCCGCATTGGAATCCTTTCCACAATGAGTCATACCTTCAACCTAATTCCTCCACTTTCGAGATTGGCATCAACCATCAGTTTTATCTAGACCCACTCTTGGATATGGGCGACCTCTTGTGCCATGCTCACGTTCAGGCATTTAATGTATTGCATTCTCTACAACATGCTTCCTAGACCAATCATGCTCTGGATGATTGTGCATTTGAAGAGAACGAAGAACTATTTGACCACTTGGTCAATGCCCGTATGCGAATACAAGAGCAAACATAAGAAAATCATCAACTATAGAGTGTGAACACCGATCTCCAAGTGGACTACTCTCATCTGTTCAGTGAGCATAATGCTCTTCAACAACGTTTTGCACAAGTCAATGGACATAGTACCAGGTTGGAGCACGTCTACAATGATGCAACAAATCTCAAGCTATGCAAAGCCAAAATTCTATGATTCTAGAGCAAGTAGACCAATCTGCGGTGGAGATCGTTATGTTAAAAGACTAGATTTTGCAACATCAAGCCCAAAATGCTCGATTGCAAGCTCATCAGAGTGGAACTATCACTCAACTTCAGAATCGGTTCGTGATGAAGGATCAAGCCACTTCTCGTCATACGGAAGCAACTGCGCAAATTGCTGAATTAGATCAGCAAGTTACTATCAGTTGCAAAAAGCTCAAAGTCATTCATGAATCACAAACAAGATTTCTGTGCACAAGAAGCTATATGTGAGTTGTTGGTTGATGTGTAGGCAAAGGCAACACTATATGATGCCCACGTGGCTGCCCAAGCTGACCAGCTTGCATCCTCCTAGATCATCTATAGAAGACCATGGCTCTACCAACATGAGATCTTGAGAATCTGATCACTCCATGAGCTATAGATGGAGTCGATAGGTGTCTCCATGCCTTGGGACATTATCTTCCACCAAATACTTCATCCATCACCTATGTATCGCATCCTACATCCATCCCCCCCATATTGTGCCGCTAGGTTTATGATTTTCCTTGCTCACTATTGTATCTACCCCTAAAGCTTCGATTGCATCCCTCAACCCTGAAGAAGGTGAGCTTATAGCGGACACGAAGGAAGCTCTTAAAATGAAGCTCACCAAAGCCTTGACTGCAAGCATTGACACCAAGCTCGAGGCAACCAAAGAAGGGTGGGTTGAAACAGTAAAAAAAAATCATCAAGAAAGAGGCGAAGGAAGAAGCACAAGAAGAAGAAGCCCTCATTGTGCACATTACCATTGAGGAAGAGAAGATGAGACAAGCCCGACGTCTCAATGTGAAAGTCACGAGTATAGTCATACTTGTAACTTGACGTGTAAGATACCTTTTATCTGACGTCAAGTACGAAGGCAAGTAACCTAAGATTTGTAACCCATTCCTAACAAAGGGTTTGCAAAAATTTATTTAGATTTCTTTTTTACTTAGGCATCGTATCGAGAGTCCTCTTCAGTGGTTCATTGCCTTTCAGACTTCACAAAAGTCTATCCTCAACCTTTGTTGGCTTTGCCTAAGCATTGTGGCCAACCATCCAGCCTCGAGGTGAAGAAGCATAGCCCCTTGCCATTTTTTCTAGCCTATAGGCTCTCATCAAGTGCCCACGAAGGTACTATGACCCGTCTATCTCATGTGTCCACTATCACATGTGTGATAGTACACATTATAGTGGTTTATTATGGTTCAATGCATGCTAAATATAATTTAGTGTAAATTGATATTGATTATTGTATGCTTTTGCGAGGGCTTGAAGGCCCCCCTATTTACCTAGATGATGATCTCATACCCATGCAAGTAGCACATCGCCATGCATGCATGTCAAGAGTACATGAAGCCTCTAAAGAGGGGAAGAAGGCTTCATACAGAGACGGTCGGGTCATCATTGATGGCAAAGGCCATCCCCTTAGGATTCGCAATATATGAGACAGTCGAACAGATACATCTTGCAGTGTGAAAGTGCAATGGAGACTTATGGACACATCTATATATAGAGGACTTGGATCCTTCCTAGGATAACTACCAATGAAAAAGCTCCACTATCGTGAGCTTTTTTCTACAAATTTCAGATCAGAGATTCATTGAAATACCTCAGTACATGCATGTCTATATGCCACATCACATGCAAGTAATTGTTGGGCAGCTTAGGGTGTCATCGCACCAACTAGAGATAGAGAGAGGCCGAGCTAGCAAGACTCTTAGGGAGAAGCGCATATGTCTGATATGCCAGACTGAGGTGGAAAGTGAGGAGCATTTTGTTACACGTTCTGCATTCGCTGACCTTAGGGCACAATTCCAGGTCTAGGGATCACTACGGCAGTGCATGATGAATGAAGATCAATGCCAATTCGATCGTTTCCTCAGATCAGTGAAGCAAGGCCACAAGATCAAGTAATATGCTTATAAAGTATACAACTTGCTCTAATGGCTGTCCATCTGACCATCGATAGAGAGAGAAAGAGAAAGCGAACAAAAACAAAGAAAGAATGAAACAAGGAATAAAAAGTGGGACTAAATGATCAATGCCTGAAATTGCCATTGAAAGAATGAAAAGCTTGGGGTCAACAACAAACTACCTGATGTCTCTCTTTCCACTTCGGGAAAAAATTATTACCCAAAAGTGCAAAGATGTGGTCTCTCATATTATCATTGGTCACAAGCACGCTCCTGCATTTGACTGCAGCGTATAACCAGAACCTGTCACACAGACCATAATCAATCAATATACAAACTTCCTCCAGAAAAGCAAAGCATTCTGCTAAGTTTTGATACGATACCAATCATCATCTGCACCCGATGGCGTGAAGTACAATGCATTATTCTTCATGAATCTGGATATAAAACTAACACCAGCCTGAGACTTCATAATTTCTGATTTATGTCGACCATGTAACAATACCAAGGGCAGCTTCTCTGTGCAAAATCTGGATTCAGCTCTTCTCACTACTGCATCCAGCTGATAAAAAGGTCATTCATTTAAAGTGAAAAATACTGCCAGAATGAAATATCTACTAAAGATTGACTTCAGTATCAAGAACCACAAAAAATCTCTCATTACCAGACGCAAACTGAATCCGTTATACACTTTCGGGTTGTATAAGCCTACATTTGCCCCATCAACAACAGCATCAAAAGGCCCATGCTCGCCAAGCCAATCCTGGAAAAAGATGATAAAAGTTTGAAAGAAAACAAGCATAGTCATAATAATAATAATAATAATAATCATAAAGATCCAACTTGATGTCTCTTTATCTAATGTCAAATCTACAACTATTCAACCACTGTTACCCAAGGTGGTAATGTATGTAAGGTTCGGTACCCATTCAATTTGAGGGAAGAACCTTACCTTCAGGTTAACGTTCATAAGGTGCGTCCCTTAAGAGAAATATATATATACATATATATATATATATATATATATATATATATATATATATATATATATATATATATATATATATATATATATATATATATATATATATATATATATATATATATATATATATATATATAGAGAGAGAGAGAGAGAGAGAGAGAGAGAGAGAGAGATATAGATAAAGATATACATATACATATATATATTATATATACATATACATATACATATACATATACATATACATATACATATACATATACAAATACAAATACAAATACATATACAAATACATATACAAATACATATACATATACATATACATATACATATACATATACACATACATACTCACATACATACATACATACATACATACATACATACACACATACACACATACATACATCCATACACACATACATACATACATACCTTAGTGGAAAGCAACGTTTTCGCAAGGGCAACGGCAACGGGTTAGCAACGGGTTAGCAACGAGGGCAACGTCTGGACCTAGGAGTTGCGATAAAGTTATTTATTTTTCAAAATGTATATATGTATTTTTCACATATTTTGGGTCCTATGATATGTAATAAGGTGGGATATGACTATATATACCATAAAATACTTATTACAATATAAGATATATCATAAATAATAGAGATTATCATTCTAACTTGAAAGTTGGTCGTGACTCGTGATTATATCATAACCCTCCACATAGCCTTAAGATTATATCAAATACAATTATCTCAAATACATCATCATTATATCAAAATTCAAATACAATCATAACATCAAGAATCATAACATCATCATCTAGATTCTAAGTTCTAACAACATAATGATCATAACACTTAACTTTCAAGTTTCTAGTTTCTTAGTTCTAACTTCTAACTTTTAACAAATTACAATAAACATCATGATTCATAACATAAATGATAACACCTGGCATCATACATGTCACATGATCATATCATCGTTCATACATCAAAATAAAAACATAGAGATTACTATGACAAATGCTAAATCATACATCATATGAGTCATGACGCATGGCACAAATCATAAGTGGCAAATGATAAATATAAAGTCACAAGTGAGTCATGATAAGTGTCCACTGTCATCACAATAGTAAATACATATCATGAAATAGTAAATACCAAATGTCAAACATGAAATGTCAAAGCCTCAAATGTCAATAATCAAACTTTGTCACTCTGACATGGTGTCAGATGACAAATCATCACTCTCATCATCATCATCATCATCCCTAGTAGTAGTGGTATGTGGTCGGCTACTAGTGGATGCATCACCACTACCGCTAGGTCCTCTGCGTCTCCGAGATGATCTGGTATCATGCTGAGGTAAGGTCAACTCATGGTACAGCATAGTATATAAGTCCACATCCTCTAGAGGAATATCTGGAATATCTCTCACTCTCTCTATATCTACTGTGTCCACGTTGACCTCCCTCACATCTCCTGTATGTCCGCCGCTCTCCAAGAGACGCAAGTTGCAGTGGCAATAAACTAGCCGCTCCAACTACACTGTAGATAATCTGTTCCTCTTCTTTGTATGGAAGAGGGCCCATGTGCTCCAATTCCTTTCACAAGGACTTACGCTGCAGTCCTGTGAAAGGATACGAATAGCTAACTCTCTCTGCATTACAACATAATTCAAAAAATAATTAGTACATAAATTATAATACATATTTAGCACATGTCACACAGTACACTAAAGACTTTTGACTTAGTACTTACCAACTGAGGAGCACTAGCACCATACATCTCCCACCATGATACTGGCCACAACTGAGAAGATCTCAAACAAGCCGTATCCTTTCCAAAATGGCCACCACCATTTTGGAATACCAAGAGATGTCTCTCCAACAGAAGTCGAAACTCTACATCAGGATAAAGCCTATATACATATGTGTTCCATGCACTCAAGAGCTCCTCATCCACGATGGCGTGCTGAGATCTCCATAAGGGATGCAATAAGTGTGCCATCCCATGGATCGGGCGATGAAACCAATCCCATCGATCCCTCCACACAGCCTTAAGCTGCTCAATCCTATAAACAAAGAAATTATAAAATTTTAGAGACTAATTTTTAAGATAATAAGAATTTTAAGTGTCAAAAATTCAAAGTAATAAGTAATAACTTAATAAATACCTGTCCGATGGCAAATGTGGGCAACGTGAAAGGGACTCACACTAGTATGTTATATACATTCCTTTTCCTGATGTCTGTCCATCCATCGCACATAATAGTGCATCCATACTTCTCCCATGTGCCCATCATGGGCTCTAACTGCTT
>CM035419.1:79434830-79457330 GCA_020310875.1 Ceratopteris richardii | reverse complement strand
TGCACAAAGCCTATACGAGATCCCAGACCAGCCCCCCATTCCCAGACCACAGAGCTCACGTCCTACTACATCTGACTTCTTCACACCCACTATGGTGGGACGCGCTATTGCCCGTCTACAGCATGGCAGGGCCCATGACCTTTTCGGTTTACAGGCTGAGCACCTCATCTACGGAGGCACGACCCTTGCACCGCTCATTGCCCACCTCTTCAACCCTGCACTGGTTGAAGGGTTCCCTGACTCATGGACTAAGCACACCATAGTGCCCATTCATAAGTCAGGAGATACTATGGATCCAACTACATACCGGACGATCATGATTGGCCCTATATTGGCCAAGTTATATGGGGCAGTACTGGAGACAGAGTTGAGTATTCTCGCTGAGAGGAAGGGTATCAGGGCTCCAGGACAGGCAGGCTTCAGACGAGATTACTCTACCATTGACCACATCTTCACTCTGAGATGCCTGATCGACCAGGCAAGGGTGAGGAAGAGGAGATTATATTGCTTCTTTGTGGACTTCCGCAAAGCATTTGACACCGTTCCCAGGGGACGACTCTTCAGACGACTACTTGATATTGGAGCCCCAGAGGAGATGATATGGGGGATCTATGCCTTATACGAGAGAGTATCTGGCAGAGTCAGATGTCCGGGGGGCTTATCTCATCCACATTGCTAGCACTATCGGGGTGAAGCAAGGATGCCCTCTTTCACCCACCCTCTTTGGTCTCTACATTGATGAGATAGTAGACTACATACAGCAGAGGGGGGTGATGGCATTGAGGTACGCGGGTCCACTGTCCATATTCTTTTATATGCTGATGATGTTGTACTGGTTTCAGAGTCTGCAGAAGGTCTACAGCATCATCTACATGGCCTAGATGACTTTTGCACACAGAGAGGGTTATCTGTGAACCTTGGTAAAACCAAGGTCATGATCTTTCATACATCAGCACAAGTACGCAGACATAGTTTGTTCACGGCAGCGGGTGGACCCATTGAGGTGGTCGGATAATATGTTTACTTGGGAGTGACATTTACAGCAGCATCAAGGGTCTTCTCTATGTCTCAGGCAGCACGTGACCGCATCACACGTGGGTATGCAACACTTGCCTTGATGGAGAGACAGTGCCACCAGGCATATTTTCAGGAGCCCCGCACAAAAGGGTGGCTCTTCGACACTTTGGTTACACCAGCGCTCATGTATGGGGCAGCCATATGGGGACCAGGATTAGCCACATCAATATGGACAGCATTAGAGAGGCCACAGATCCTCATGATTTCCAGTCTTAACCGGAGCAAGCCTTCAGTACCACATGATATCATTAGAGCAGAGCTCGCTGCACCATCGATGCTAGTTGAGGCACTATTCCAGACAGTATGCCTATTACACAGACTCCGCAGCATGGATACAGAGCGCATTGCTTATCGGGCTTTCCAGGCATCACGAGACATGGCATTAGCAGGCGACACCTCCTCATGGTATGCACAGACACGAGACTGGCTGGCCCACCACGGCTTTGATATAGACAGGCTACCACCACTACAGTACGACTCACATGCACCCACCTACTCGCTCTCTCATCAGGAGAGGAATAGGATCATTCGTCAGGAGATATGGCATACATACATACAGAGGACATGGCTGAGCCCTAGGGGTACATTGCCACCGAAAATGCTCTATTACCGTGAGCATTTTCTACATATATCGGACGAGGGCTTCATCGAGATTCCGAGATACATGCAGACATATCTACCCCACCAGCTTCGAGTCGTCATTGGGCAGCTCCGGGTTTCATCACATCAGCTCGAGATTGAGAGGGGTCGATCCAGGGGAGTCCCCCGTGAGGAGAGGTGGTGCCCAGTATGCGAGACAGAGGTAGAGAGTGAGGAGCATTTTGTTATCAGATGCCCAGCGTATGTAGACCTACGAGCACATTTCCAGATAGAGGAGTCACTCCAGTTATGCATGACTATGGGAGACCAGCGACGCTTGGGACGCTTCCTCGCAGCAACATACGAGAGGCGAGATCGGTCACTCCAGCCCACACATCAGCCACGGGTGAGTACGCAGCAGACCATTACCCAGTTTTTTCAGCAAGCTGAGCTACATCAGAGAGGTCCATCTATAGGGCTCACGCTCCACCAGGCAGCAGCACAGAGAGCACGGCGCCGACCACGCATGGGCAGATATCATCGACGAGGACTACATAAGGAGGATATCTCATGCATCAGGACAGCCTACGACCACATGATGGAGCATAGGCGCACCACCACCCCATGGGTTGTCTTCCTTCAGGAGGCACTCAGACCACCCCCGATGTACCGCATACTACACCCACCTCCACCCATTCACCGGTAGCTAGGGTGTTTTACTCACACTTTTACTCAAATGTCCCTCATGTATTAGGTGGCCACTATCTGCAGAGTCAGAGCCACATCTCCCCATCCTTTTCCAGCTTTATATATATCTTTGTGTCGCGATATACCTTTTATTTCATTTCATCCTCTACACAGGGTTACTACACTTGTACATGGTTTTTGTCTCATAGGCCAAGTTTGGCCTCCAGAAGACGTTAATATGACTTTCTCTCTCTCTCTCTCTCTCTCTCTCTCTCTCTCTCTCTCTCTCTCTCTCTCTCTCTCTCTCTCTCTCTCTCTCTCTCTCTCTCTCTCTCTCTCTCTCTCTCTCTCTCTCTCTCTCTCTCTCTCTCTCTCTCTCTCTCTCTCTCTCTCTCTCTCTCTCTCTCTCTCTCTCTCTCTCTCTCTCTCTCTCTCTCTCTCTCATGTAGATGCCAGGCATATGAGGACATCAGAGACCGCTACCCACAGCTCTTCAGGGGGCCTAGAGAGATCAGGGCTTTATTGGGGACAGAGGACCAGCGCCCTCTAGGTCGTTTCCTAGTAGAGCTCCAGCACCGTCGCGCATCACTCCTCCAGCAGCAGATGGAGATACACCTGACCCCCCCCCCCTCAGACTTATATTACAGATTTTTTCAGACCCACATACACTCGAGGGCCAAGCTCGATGCGGGGTGTCACATTACACAGAGCAGAGGAGCTTAGACGACAGCGTCGACGACCGAGACCCCTTGTCCGGAGAGCTCGTCCACATCAGAGAGAGATTCAGGCGATTCACGCACGCCATGACATGGAGATACAGAGACGTCAGCAGCGCACCCCTATCGATTTGGACGCCCAGAGCATTTTGAGGATCGCCATGATGCCTTACCCACCGATGCATTATATCCTACACCCACTCCAGGCATTTAGGGGGTTGTGATACCATCGAGCCTCCCCTCCCTATGCATATCATATTTGTATCTCACCCATTGAGCATATAGAGTGCATACCCATAGCACCCCACACCCTTGATACCAGCTACTATCCCTCCTTTTATACCCGTTTGCAGTACTCGCACTTTATTTTCGTTTTGGATCGCAGTGGATTGGATCATACTGATGTATATGTTTTGTCTCATAGGCCGATTTTGGCCTCTAATAGACGTTAAAGGTCTTTCTTTCTTTCTTTCTCTCTCTCTCTCTCTCTCTCTCTCTCTCTCTCTCTCTCTCTCTCTCTCTCTCTCTCTCTCTCTCTCTCTCTCTCTCTCTCTCTCTCTCTCTCTCTCTCTCTCTCTCTCTCTCTCTCTCTCTCTCTCTCTCTCTCTCTCTCTCTCTCTCTCTCTCTCTCTCTCTCTCTCTCTCTCTCTCTCTCTCTCTCTCAGCACTTTTATCTTTTTCTGATTGACAGAAGAAACACCCATGTACATTGATTTGTCTCATAGGCCGAGTTCGGCCTCCTAATAGACGTAAAAACACTCTCTCTCTCTCTCTCTCTCTCTCTCTCTCTCTCTCTCTCTCTCTCTCTCTCTCTCTCTCTCTCTCTCTCTCTCTCTCTCTCTCTCTCTCTCTCTCTCTCTCTCTCTCTCTCTCTCTCTCTCTCTCTCTCTCTCTCTCTCTCTCTCTCTCTCTCTCTCTCTCTCTCTCTCTCTCTCTCTCTCTCTCTCTCTCTCTCTCTCTCTCTCTCTCTCTCTCTCTCTCTCTCTCTCTCTCTCTCTCTCTCTCTCTCTCTCTCTCTCTCTCTCTCCCCCCCGAGAGATCATGGACTCTAGAGACCAGCTACAGCTCGGGCGATTCCTACTAGAGATACAGAGTCACAGAGATTCCCTACTCCAGCCTACTGTAGCAGCCCATACAGGAGGGAGACAGAGTCAGCTCACTGAGTTCTTTATTCCACGACGTGCTGCAGCCCTCCCCCCCTCAGCACACACACCGAGAGGGGTGACTCTTCAGCACGCTCAGGCTGCTCGAGCTAGGAGACGACCCCGTGCTAGAGGATATCAGGCCCCGAGACATCACCGACATCAGATTGCAGAGATCAAGGCTCGTCACCATGGCGCCATGGAGGAGAGACGATTCCAGATGATGGCTGATCCCGTTGCAGCTATCACGATGGCCCTGACTCCACCTCCACCTATGTATCACATCTTACACCCGCCCACTAGCACAGGATGGAGCTAGTTAGTCGTTTCAGATGCATTCCCATGCTTGTTGTACTACCCCTTTGCATATAGACTGCCATAGATATCGCACTCCATACACCCCCCCCTTTCATGGGTATCTCCACACGCATTTCACGGAGATATGTATCAGCTTTACCAGTTTCTTTTTCAGCACTTTTATCTTCTCTGATAGATAGAAGATACACCCATGTACATCGATTTGTCTCATAGGCCGAGTTCGGCCTCCTAATAGACGTAAAAACACTTTCTTCTTTCTTTCTTTCTCTCTCTCGCTTCACCCTGACACTCCACTATCCCTACTCACCTCATAGATAGCATCAGTTCTTCAGACATCCGCCATCAGCTCCTTCCCACACACCATCCATTCTGGTCACACACCTCCTCCCGGGACTATGCCACAACATCGTTGGTATGATGAGGAATGCAGAGATACCTACCGCCCACTACGAGCTCAGCGAGCATTGGGAGAGATCACAAAGAGACAGGCCACGGGACAGATGAAGACTCTCACACGTCGGAAGAGGCGAGCCTTTGAGGAGGCACAGGTGCTTGAGCTATATCATCTCTTTATGAGTATGGACAGTGCTGCAGCATGGCGTACCCTACGAGAGCCACGCCCGACCACACCTATTGGGGACCTACACACATGGCATGATTATGCTCAGAGATTATATGAGGTGCCTGGGCAGCCTCCCATTCCCCAGCCACTTGAGCCTCGCCCTACTAGTTCTTCTCTTTTCACAGCAAAGATGGTTGAGAGGGCCATAGGACGACTGCGACATGGACGTTCGACAGACCATACGGGATTGAAGAGCGAGCACCTCATATATGCATCCTCCACTATAGCCCCGTTGATTGCACATGCCTTCAATCGGGCTATAGGGGAGGGCTTCCCAGAGGAGTGGACTAGGCACACCATTGTGCCTATCCACAAATCTGGCGACACCCTGGATCCAGGGAATTACAGGACCATCATGATTGGCCACACCATGGCCAAACTATACGGTGCCATACTTGAGGCAGAGCTCAGCTCATATGCAGAGACTGAGGGGCTACGAGCACGAGGCCAGGCAGGTTTTCGGCGAGCTTTCTCTACTATTGATCACATCTTCATTTTGGACAGCCTCATTGATGGGGCAAGGGTGCGGAAGAAGAGACTATATTGCTGCTTTGTGGACTTCCGCAAAGCTTTCGATACAGTGCCACGAGAGAGGCTCTTCCAACGCCTTCAGAGCTTGGGAATACCATCCGGGATGATTTGGGCTATCTATGCACTCTATGAGCAGGTGACCGGGAGAGTACAGTGTCCAAGAGGTATGTCTGAGGTCATTGCTAGCACCATCGATGTTAAGCAAGGCTGCCCGCTCTCTCCCACTCTATTTGGTCTCTACATCGATGAGATTGAGGACTACATTCTCCGAGCTGGAGGAGGGTGCAGACCTCGCAGGTACACCTGTCCACATTTTATTATATGCCGATGACATTGTCTTGATTTCACAGTCACCCGATGGATTACAGCGCCACTTGGATGCCCTCGATGAGTTTTGTACATAGAAGGGCTTGACAGTAAACCTTGGCAAGACCAAGGTCATGATCTTCCACACCTCCCCCTTGGTGAGGAATGGAGAAGGATTCACAGCCGGCGGTGGACAGATTGAGGTGGTCACTTCCTATGTCTACCTCGGAGTCACATTCACGAGCTTACCTGGCCCCTTCAGCATGAGACGGGCAGCCACCGATAGACTCACACGAGGATATGAAGCTTTAGCCATGTTAGAGCGGAGATGTCACCAGGCACACTTCCAGGAGCCCCGCACGAATGGGTGGCTATTTGACACACTAGTCCGACCAGCTATGATGTATGTTGCGACAGTTTGGGCCCCAGGCCTCACAGCCACCCAGTGGAGTGCGATCGAGAGGCCCCAGGTACGTATGATCTCGCGACTATTTCGCGGGAAACAGCCGGTACCACATGACATCATCAGGGAAGAGCTAGCTGCACCACCCATGGTAGTAGATGCACTTTTCCAGACTATCTGCTTTATTCAGAGGATGAGGGAGCTCCCTACAGACAGACTCACACACAGAGCTTTTGAGGCATCTATACAGATATCAGAGTCAGGATATGAGAGAGCTTGGTACACTCAGGTTAGAGTATGGTTTGATAGTCATGGGCTTGATATGGACAGATTGCCGCCTTTTCAGTACGACCCAGACTCACCTCACGTCCACCTCTCTCGTCATGAGAGGAATGTTGTGTTGAGACAGGATCTTTGGCAGCGCTACATTAGTCAGACATGGCACACACCACACATGGGACCGAGACTATTGCACTATCGAGACCGGTTCTTAAACATCCTAGCAGACGGTTTCATCCGGCGGCCATGTTACATGGATACTTACATGCCTCATAGCTCGAGGGTAGCGATTGGCCAGTTGAGAGTCTCATCACATAGACAAGAGATTGAGACGGGCAAAGCCGCAGACATTCCCAGAGAGGAGCGGATATGCAGGGTTTGCAGAGTAGAGATAGAGGATGAGGAGCACTTTGTATGCAGATGTAGCGCATATGATGGCATCAGATGTAGATACGGGACTCTATTTACAGGGCAGCCCACCCTCCGAGAGATCATGGACTCTAGAGACCAGCGACAGCTCGGGCGATTCCTACTAGAGATACAGAGTCACAGAGATTCCCTACTCCAGCCTACTATAGCAGCCCATATAGGAGGGAGACAGAGTCAGCTCACTGAGTTCTTTATTCCACGACATGCTGCAGCCCTCCCCCCCCCCCCCCCCCCCCGAGCCCACACACCGAGAGGGGTGACTCTTCAGCAGGCTCAGGCTTCTCGAGCTAGGAGACGACCCCGTGCTAGAGGATATCGGGCCCCGAGACATCACCGACATCAGATTGCAGAGATCCAAGCTCGTCACCATCGCGCCATGGAGGAGAGACGATTCCAGATGATGGTTGATCCCGCTGCAGCTATCACGATGGCCCTGACTCCACCTCCACCTCCACCTATGTATCACATCTTACACCCGCCCACTAGCACAGGATGGAGCTAGTTAGGCGTTTCAGATGCATTCCCATGCTTGTTGTACTACCCCTTTGCATATAGACGGTCATAGATATCGCACTCCATACATCCCCCCCTTTCATGGGTATCTCCACACGCATTTCACGGAGATATGTATCAGCTTTACCAGTTTCTTTTTCAGCACTTTTATCTTCTCTGATAGACAGAAGATACACCCATGTACATCGATTTGTCTCATAGGCCGAGTTCGGCCTCCTAATAGAGGCAAAAACACTTTCTTTCTTTCTTTCTTCTTTCTCTCTCTCTCTCGGCTGCGAGGGCTCACTCCAAAGTCCAGACGCTCTCGGGTGTGTGCTGAGTGCTCGCTGCAGGCTAGAAGGTAAAATGACCTCTCCCGCGAGCCCGTTTCGGGCTCAAAGGAGAGGGAAAAAAAATTTGTCTGCAACGCAACGCCCTTGCGTTGCGAACGTTGCACACGCTACGCAACGTTGCGTTGCAACTATGATACATAGTAGATCACTAAAGAAGCTCAGATCTGATGGAGGGGGAGAATACTTCTCCAAAGATTTTGATGAGTTCTTGCAGGATAAAGGTATCAAAAGGGAAGTGACTACCAGGTACTCTACTCAACTAAATGGAATTGCAGAGAGGAGAAACAAGACATTGGTTGGATCAACCCGAACAATGCTTGAAGAGAAGAAGTTGCCACATTATCTTTGGGCAGAAGCTATTTCAACTGCAGTGTACCTTGTCAATCGGCTACCATCCAAATCACTTCAAGGTATGACTCCTTATGAAGCATGGCATGGAAGAAAACCTAGTCTTGGACATTGCAAGGTTTTTGGTTGTTTAGCTTATGTTCATGTACCATCACAAATAAGAGGTAAGCTAGATGAAAGGGCAACAAAGGCAGTGTTTATTGGATATGATTCAACTCAGATGGGTTACAGGTTCTTCAATCCTTCAACCAAGCAATTCACTACAAGTAGAGATGTTGTGTTTGAAGAACACAGGTCTTGGTATGATGAAGACAAACAAAAGGTAGCACTACCATATGATCTTGATTATGACTCTCATCAATTAGGAAGCAAGCATGATACACAGGTCCAGGATCCAAGAAGTGATACAGACGATGACCAAGATGAAAGAGAAAGGGATTACAAGCTATGGAAGTCAAGAGGCAAAGCAAAGATGCAAGAGGTTGGAGAATGCTCCAAACAAGCACCTAGAAGATCAGCAAGAGAGAAGAAACAACCAGAAAGGTATGGATATGATTCCACATTTGTTACAAAGCATTCAATCTACTTGGCAAAAGACTCTATTTCAGAGGAACCCTCAACCTATGAAGAGGCAAAGGGAAACCCTAATTGGGAAAAGGCCATGAACGAAGAGATAGATGCATTGAAGGAAATGGACACTTGGGATTTGGTTCCAATGTCGTCGAATCAAAAGGTAATTGGTTGCAGATGGGTATATAAAGTTAAAAGAAATTCAGATGGATCAGTTTGCAGGTACAAGGCAAGATTAGTTGCCAAAGGATGCTCACAAACTCATGGTATAGACTATGAGGAAACATTCTCACCACTTGCAAAGATGACTACAATCAGGACATTGATAAGTGTAGCTGCTGCAAGGAATTGGAGACTCCTCCAACTTGATGTGAAAAATGCATTCTTAAATGGTTGGATAAGTGAAGAGGTATACATGTCACAACCACCAGGTTTTGAAAACCCTAATCATCCATCTTATGTTTGCAGACTTAAGAAAGCATTGTATGGATTGAAACAAGCTCCAAGAGCTTGGAATTACAGGTTGGTTACATATCTTCAAGATCAAGGGTTCAAAGCTAGCAGCTCAGATCCTTCTCTATTCATCAAAAGGGATCACAATGAGGTTATCTATCTATGTGTATATGTAGATGATATTATTGTGACAGGTGATGATCTAAATGGCATTCAAAGGATCAAGAGACACATGCAAGAGGAGTTCAAAATCAGTGACCTAGGTGAGCTCACATATTTCCTAGGTATGCAGGTGATATATACAGATGAAGGAATGTATTTGACTCAAAGAAGATACATTCAGGATCTTCTTCTCAAGTTCAAAATGGAGAACACTAAACCTGCAGGTACACCTTTGGAGATGAATCATAAACTTAGTGTTTATGAAGGTGAGAAAATTGAAGACATAAAAGAGTATCAAAGCTTGGTAGGTAGCTTGATATATGCTACTCACACAAGGGCAGACATCTCATATAGTGTGGGAGTGCTTAGTCAGTTCATGCACTCACCAAGAAGACCACACATGGATGCGGCTAAGAGAGTATTGAAGTATCTCAAAGGTACAATCAACGAAGGTATATTCTATCCTTACTCTTCATATTTGGATATCAAAATCTACTCAGATGCAGATTGGGCAGGAGCTAAGGATGATAGAAAAAGTACATCTGGTTACTTAGCATTTGCAGGTTCAAAGCTAGTGTCATGGAGTTCCAAGAAGCAACCAACAGTTGCTTTATCTTCAACTGAAGCAGAGTACAGAGGCTTGACCATAGCAACTCAAGAGGCAATATGGTTAAAAGTATTGTATACAGATTTGGGACTTGTGAGTTCCAAACCTCACATATTCGGAGATAATGTAAGTTCCATGCATCTAGCGGCAAATCCTATTTTTCATGCGAGAACCAAGCACATAGAGGTCCATTACCACTTCATCAGGGAGAAGCTCATGGCAAAGGAGATTGACATTTCTTTTGTTCCGACTGAAAAGCAAGTAGCAGATATGATGACAAAGGCACTTGATGGAATAAAGCTTTGTAGATTCAAAGCTATGGCAGGTATTCAACCTATCAGAGAATGAAGACTCAAGCATACTTTAGCTTGAGGGGGAGCTGTTGGAACATCAAGCTTACACTATGCTTGAGGTGGATTTGATCTACATCAAAGGCTATCGCGTCGAAATAATATCCGTTGGAGAGTTCTTTTTCATATGCTCATTTATTGTATTTTTTGAGAATAGTTTGATGGCTCATTTACCGTTGTAAAAGCCTTGAGCTTGACACATGTAAAGGTAGAAATATAGAGCTAAACTCCCACGAAATTTTGGTGGTTGAAGTTGCATTCAATCAAGCGAATCAAGTCACGTAAAAGTAGATCAATCAAGATCTTCACTTTTCCTAGATTGTAGGGAAGTGAATTGATTCCCTCCAACAACCATTCCCACCTTCATTTGAATTCAAATTCAAGTTGTAAAAGTCGTGGAACACTCCTAGAGGCTATATAAGGAGTTGAAATCACTTGTAAAATACATGGAAGCAATATACATACACTTGTGACCATCATTGTCTTGCTCCAATTTTCTGCATCATCTTCTTCGCCAACAGTAATCTTGCAGAGGCTGCTGCTCTCTCCTCACAGATGCCAATTGAGTGTAAGAGGACTCATTGGAAAGGTATTAGTGTCTAGTTTATGCCTGTAAATTTTCAAAGCATTTGGTTCAGCTGATTTGGAGAAATCTCAGTTTTTCTGCCTCGGGGTCAATCTCTGCGTATTCCTGAAAAATAGGAAGTACCACCGGTGAATGTCGCATTCATTCCTATAGCATATTTTGCTTATTCCTTATACTTTTCTGCATTCCATACACTCAAATCTATGTGTATCACTCCCATAAAAGGATTTTTTCTAATTGTAATTACGCTGGTCGCTATGGGCATTTGAAGTTCATTGTCTCTTCCATAGATAGTAAGTTTTTTGAGCTAGTCGACCCGCGAACCTATCTGTTTTGTATCGACTCATTCTACTTGATGCTCCAAGTTACATAGTGTGTTTCTTTGCACTTATCACATGCCTATAAGGTCTATTTGAGTCTCCATAAGCTCAAGGGCTGGTCTTGTGCCGGTTGGCTTGACCAAACTTCATCGCTTCGAAACGCACTTTTCTACCTTTGACAAGCTTCTCCAAGTTCTTTCACTGTAGTTCCTTTCTGCTTGGGTGAGTAGTCTGTTGGCATAGGAGATAGGTCTATCAACCTTGTGTGATGATGGTTGAGCTAGAACTGCACCAACAGCATGAAGACTAGCATTTGTATGCACATGCAACTCTAATCACCAGTTAGGAACACTTAAATCTGGAGCAGTACATAACCTCATTTTCAGTTCACAAAATGCTTTCTTAGCTTCAGCACTCCATGAGAAAGGGACCTTTTTACTGGTAAGCCTTGATAAGGGCTTAGCTATTTCTAAATACATTCGTATGAATCTTCTATGATATCCTGTATGGCCCAAAAAACTTTGCACTTCTTTTGGGCTTTGTGGAATAGGCATGGATAGAATAGTAGTAACCTTTGCAGGGTCAACCATTATCCCTTCAGCAGATACTATGTGACCAAGAAGAGTGCCCTTGGTGACCAAAAAATGACATTTAACAGGATTTAACTTCAAACGTGTTTTATGACATTGCTCAAAGATTTCCTTTAGATTTTCCAAATGATCATGGAAATCTTGAACTGCTGCTCTTCTATCTGTACCTGAAAACACTGAAAAGTCATCCATGAAAATGCGGAGAAAGGTTGTTAACCACTTGCCCAATATCAAATACATTGTTCTATTAAATGAAGCTGGTGCATTCTTCAAACCAAAAGCCATGCGAGTATAGACATAAGTGCCCCATGGAGTAACAAAGGCTATTTTTTCCCTATCATCAAGATGGATCACTATCTGATTGTAGCCACTAAAACCATCCAAGAAGCTACACAAACTGTGACCAGCTAGTTCCTCAAGTACTTGCTCTAAAAAGGGCTGAGGAAATCCATCTTGAACAGTCACTTTATTTAAGGCACGAAAATCAACGCAAACGCTTATTTTTCCACTATTTTTCTTGGGTACAATAACCATAGAAGAAAGCCACCTGGAATGTTCTATTGGAACAATTATACCTGCTTCTTCTAGTTTTGTAACTTCCAACTTTACCGCCTCTGCATTTTTTGGATTGAGTCGATACGGCCTACTTCTTGCAGGCGCAACTCCCTCAACTAAGGGTATTCTATGTAATCCAAGCTCCTCTGGTATCCCTGTTAGATCTTTGTAGGACCATGCAAAGACATTTTTGTAGGCAAAAAGTAAAGAAGTTACCTTCTGCAGTAAAGGAGGATAATGCCATAGCCAAGAGGCTAAGTGGAATACTTGAGGGTTCTCTTCATCCCTTAGATTTACTTCTTGAACCAGTGTTTCAGGACTATTCTTGTTTGAGAAATCATCTCCACTGTATGCAGGAGTGGAATTTAGCTTATATTCTGCAATATGTTCCCTAGTCCATCCTTGAGGTATATCCGAAAAGGGGAGATCCTCTCTACATTCAGGCTCATAACTTTCCTTTTCTGGAACTTCTATAGTTGTTGCCCCTACGATGTTTGTATTCTCCTGCAAACTTCCATTCTTCAACTCCTGGGGAACTTCAACGGTAGCACATCAAAGGCCTATTATATCTGGGCTTCATTGGTTTGTTCTCCTCTCTATTAGATGCATTTGAAGTACTAGCATAATATGAATCCAAAGCTTGAGAGTTACCTCGTTGTTGTGTACCCATGAGGTAGTAACAATCTCTAGCTTTACGGCCATCCTTTCCACAAAATTGACAACTTACCTTGTTAGGACAATTAGCATTGGAACGCCCATTGTTGTTACAAATTGTGCACCAAATCTGCCTTCTTATATCCTGAGTGGTCTGCAAATCTTCTAACTCAGGGCAAAGTTGAACTTCTTCATCATCAGTGTGACACACAGGTGGAAAGACCTTCTCTTCTTGTTGATTTTGTTGCATTCTCAAGGCCTCCAGTTCCTTCCTCAGTTGCCCAATAGGGTCTAGTTCTGCAGCATAATTCGATTGTGTATCCGCTTCAAAATGTTGCCTAGGTTCTTCAATGCGTGATGCTACTGCAACAAAATCATTGACGGTTGCATCCAATCTAAGAGACTCACGTAGCTTCTGCTGAGATGACCTCGGCAGAGCTTTTTCTATCCATTTTTTAACCAGGAAATCACCTGGAGCATGTGGCAGACGTGCAACAAGTGCTTTTGTTCTAGTGTGAAGTTCATGAAAGGATTCACCTGATCTTAGCCTTAGATTCTCGAGCTGGTCTAGAGCTCTTTCCAAGGAGTCACTAGGTCAAAATGTCAATGAGAATGCCCTCTTCAGAGCCTCCCACGTAGCAAAATGGCCATCTGCATATTGATTGTACCATTTGTCAGCAAGGCCTTCCAATGTGGATGGGAAGAGTACCAGCATTGCATCCTCTCGATTCTGCAAACCTCGTCCACGACATAAGGAGATGAACCTCCTCATATGATCATCAACATCCTCATAAGCTTGTCCCTTGAAGGTAGGGAACTTAATATTGAGTCTGGAGAGTAAATGAGAGAGATCCTCCATTTGCACTGGTGTTTCTTCTGACGTATCTGAGGAGAAGTCTAATGTTCTACTATGCTTCTCCTTTGATAGTGGTGTCGGATTGAAATCAAAAGATAAATTCAAAGAGGGTAGAGGGGAGGTAGGTTCACTAGTTGAAGATATAGCTGACTTGTTAAGACTCCTTCGTATATGAAGAGGCTTCTTATCTGCTCGCGTATGGGTCATGTACCTACTTGCAAATGCAATAGGGCAAAAATACTGAAAAAGAGGACTATTTACTATCCTCAAGGCCTCTCACAGAACTGCAAGGGTCCCACCGTGCATGCCAAACTGTAGAGGAGGTACTGGGGTATCTACTTTTAACAGGAGCATGGAACAAGCACACCAGTACTTCACCTACTCAAGGGAGGTTCTCCTTAGGGAAATATACCCTTCAATACTTCTATGAGTAGGCAGAATCAATACTTGCACAGAGTTGTGAATATTCAGAGATAATATTAATGACAAAATGACAATGAAGACCAACTACTCCTTAGTTTGAATCAAATGATTACAACATAGGCAAAAGAGATGCTCAAAAGTTTATGCTCTGGGCTAACATGCCACTCCAGAACTAATCATCAATACAAGGGATTCATCCAATCCGTACAATGGACACAACTAGATGCAGACTAGCACTGATCAATACAAAGCATGAAGACTTGTTCTAAGGGAAAGAGCACGAAATACCAATGACTCACACTGAATGACAAAACCAAGCCACTCTCTTCACACTATAGTGCTATTAGCCCTCACCGGGAAGCCCACGCTCTGTATCCTCACCAGAGAGTGACTTCCTACAGTACGCTCGTAGCTAGATAGTGCCAAGAGAGGACCCTTGTACGTACGTATGTATATGTGTGTATCTGAATGTATTCCAAATGAACACAAATCCATTGCTTTTATAGGCTCCAATAGGCCAAGTGGGCCTTGCCGATTCCTCACGTCCACTGATCATGTGCCGATTGATTGCCCAAAATTGGAGAGGTAAATCAAATATGCCACCAGTCTTGAATTGGATCCTCAAAATTAGGCAGTCGTCATGAATGGTTGGCGGCAACAGTCATTTCTCCACTTTCACTTTTACCACTTACACTTTTACTGTCACTTTTGCATGCAAGTTGAGATCCTCATTTTGTGCCGCCCGTGATGTTTGAATGACCCTGAGAAGCACATCCTTCACCTAATTTTTGTAGTAACTTTTGATCCTTCATATTAAAAGAGTGGTGTGGGAGGTGAGTTGTGGGGAGTTGAGGGAGATTCGGGGGTTGTGGGAGGTTGTAGGTGGGAATAGGGGGTGAGTTGTGGGGGTTTATGGGGTGTGTTAAAAAATTAATCCAAGATTTCAAAGTTATTACTGCACCATTGACAAGTACTCGTTGAAAGCTTTCCAACGATATATAACATCGTAGTGTTTGGTTGGGAAATGATCCTCCAAATATCCATCTAAAACTGCATGAGAACCTTATGTGAGGTCATGGCAAATTGTGGGGTTTGTGGGGTTCGTGGGGTTTGTGGGGTTTGTGGGGGGTTGTGGACGGGTGTGGAGTTGTGTGGGGTTTGTGGAGTTTGTGGAGGGCTGTGGAGGGGTGTGGAGTTGTGTGGGGTTTGTGGAGTTTGTGGAGGACTGTGGAGGGGTGTGGAGTTGTGTGGGGTTTGTGGGGTTCGTGGGGTTTGTGGGGTTTCTGGAGGGTTGTGGAGGGGTGTGGAGTTTGTAGGGGGTTGTGGGGTTGTGTGGGGTTTGTGGAGTTTGTGGAGGGTTGTGGAGGGGTGTGGAGTTGTGTGGGGTTTGTGGGGTTCATGGGGTTTGTGGGGTTTGTGGGGGGTTGTGGAGGGGTGTGGAGTTGTGTGGGGTTTGTGGAGTTTGTGGAGGGCTGTGGGGGGGTGTGGAGTTGTGTGGGGTTTGTGGAGTTTGTGGAGGGGTGTGGAGTTGTGTGGGGTTTGTAGGGTTCCTGGGGTTTGTGGGGTTTGTGGAGGGTTGTGGAGGAGTGTGGAGTTGTGTGGGGTTTGTGGGGTTTGTGGGGGGTTTTGGAGGGGTGTGGAGTTGTGTGGGGTTTGTGGAGTTTGTGGAGGGTTGTGGAGGGGTGTGGAGTTGTGTGGGGTTTGTGGGGGGTTGTGGATGGGTGTGGAGTTGTGTGGGGTTTGTGGAGTTTGTGGAGGGTTGTGGGGGGGTGTGGAGTTGTGTGGGGTTTGTGGAGTTGTGTGGGATTTGTGAGGTTTGTGGGGTTCGTGGGGTTTGTGGGGTTTGTGGAGGGTTGTGGAGGGTTGTGGAGGGGTGTGGAGTTGTGTGGGGCTTGTGGGGTTTGTTGGGGGTTGTGGAGGGGTGTGGAGTTGTTTGGGCTTCGTGGAGTTTATGAAGGGCTGTGGAGGGGTGTGGAGTTGTGTGGGGTTTGTGGAGTTTGTGGAGGGTTGTGGAGGGGTGTGGAGTTGTGTGGGGTTTGTGGAGTTCGTGGGGTTTGTGGAGGGTTGTGGAGGGGTGTGGATTTTGTGGGGGGTTATGGAGTTGTGTGGGTTTGTGGAGGGTTGTGGAGGGGTGTGGAGTTGTTTGGGGTTTGTGGGGTTCGTGGGGTTTGTGGGATTTGTGGGGGGTTGTGGAGGGGTGTGGAGTTGTGTGGGGTTTGTGGAGTTTGTGAAGGGCTGTGGGGGGGTGTGGAGTTGTGTGGGGTTTGTGGAGGGCTGTGGAGGGGTGTGGAGTTGTGTGGGGTTTGTGGGGTTTGTGGAGGGGTGGCGGGGGAAAAGAGGAGGGGAAAGTGGGGTTGGAGGGGGTCGTGGTGATGGTGGGGGCCGCGGGGGTGGTGGGGGAAAAGAGGAGGGCTGGTGGAGTTGGAGGGGGTCGAGGTGATGGTGGGGGCCGCAGGGGTGGTGGGGGAAAAGAGGAGGTCTGGTGGAGTTGGAGGGGGTCGTGGTGATGGTAGGGGCCGCGGGGGTGGTGGGGGAAAAGAGGAGGGCTGGTGGAGTTGGAGGGGGTGGAGGTGATGGTGGGGGCCGGGGGCTGGTGGGGGAAAAGAGGAGGGCTGGTGGAGTTGGAGGGGGTCGTGGTGATGGTGGGGGCCGCGGGAAATGCCGCGATACAGACCCCCACATCAAGTCTTTGCACTGTGCCGATGCAAATCCTGAAGCTGAAAACAAGATAGTGAAGGAAGTTCTTCCTCCTTGACTTAATTCAGCTGATTCTTCACCCAGGAGATATTGACCAGGTTTTTTTTATTTTTTTTATTTTTTATTTTTTATTTTTATTTTTCTGACTATATATATATATATAATAAACTGCAATCACTGAATGAAATACGGTAGGTAGCGTGAATGAAATGCTTCCAATTTACCTTAATTCAGGTACTTCTTCACCCTGGAGATATTGACCAGGGGTATCCTCTTACCGTGCAAATCCTCCAGATGTACTGCTCCATGAGGTAATACCTTTACCACGGTGTAAGGTCCTATCCATTTGGGTGCCAGTTTGGTTGGAATTGCTGGGACCTGATGCACTAAAACCATGGATCCTTCCTGAACTTCATTGGACCTCAGATATGTGTCATGCAGTCTCTTGCGCTTTCTTGTGTTACCTGAAGTTTTTGCATTGCTCCTTCTCTGTATTCTTCTAATGCCACCAATCTCTCAACGGGAGGTTCAATTCCACTGGTTTTGGTTCCCATTTCCTTTTTGATAATGAATTCAAATGGGGCCAATGCCTCTTTTCCATATACTAAGTGAAATGGACTCTCACTAGTGGTTCCCCTTCTTGTAGCTAAACACACTTTCTCAAGATATCATCTTGACAATATCTATATAAATTCCCATTTATGAGTGAGTATGCCTTGGTTTTAAGGAGTAATCTTCTTTTTTCTATAGGTGTCAAATGCTCTGGGAGTTTCAAGAATTCCATCATACCAATCAGTCTGATTTGCTACTAGGAAGAGATTACTATCCACCAGTTCATCATTAAGACATGTTGCCTTCTCGCTCATTGCAGTCCTGGACACTTGATCTGCCATGTAGTGCTCTCTTCCTGGCTTAATATGAATATCAAAGTTGAATTCTTGAAAGAGGAGTAACCATCTCCAAATCCTTCCAGCTACTCTAGGCTTCTTTATCAAGTACTTCAAGGGCTGATGGTCGGAACTGAATATAAAATGTACACCGAGAAGGTAATGCCGAAACTTCTGAAGAGCAAATACAATAGCCAAGCCTTCCCTTTCGGTCCTACTGTAGTTCCTTTCTGCTTGGGTGAGTAGTCTGTTGGCATAGGAGATAGGTCTATCAACCTTGTGTGATGATGGTTGAGCTAGAATTGCACCAACAACATGAAGACTAGCATTTGTATGCACATGAAACTCTAATGACCAGTTAGGAACACTTAAATCTGGAGCAGTACATAACCTCATTTTCAGTTCACAAAATGCTTTCTTAGCTTCAGCACTCCATGAGAAAGGGACCTTTTTACTGGTAAGCCTTGATAAGGGCTTAGCTATTTCTGAATACATTCGTATGAATCTTCTATGATATCCTGTATTGCCCAAAAAACTTTGCACTTCTTTTGGGCTTTGTGGAATAGGCATGGATAGAATAGTAGTAACTTTTGCAGGGTCAACCATTATCCCTTCAGCAAATACTATGTGACCAAGAAGAGTGCCCTTGGTGACCAAAAAATGACATTTAAGAGGATTTAACTTCAAACGTGTTTTGAGACATTGCTCAAAGATTTCCTTTAGATTTTCCAAATGATCATGGAAATCTTGAACTGCTGCTCTTCTATCTGTGCCTGAAAACACTGAAAAGTCATCCATGAAAATGCGGAGAAAGGTTGTTAACCACTTGCCCAATATCAAATACATTGTTCTATTAAATGAAGCTGGTGCATTCTTCAAACCAAAAGCCATGCGAGTATAGACATAAGTGCCCAATGGAGTAATAAAGGCTGTTTTTTCCCTATCATCAGGATGCATCACTATCTGATTGTAGCCACTAAAACCATCCAAGAAGCTACGCAAAGTGTGACCAGCTAGTTCCTCAAGTACTTGCTCTGAAAAGGGCTCAGGAAATCCATCTTGAACAGTCACTTTATTTAAGGCACGAAAATCAATGCAAACTCTTATTTTTCCACTATTTTTCTTGGGTACAATAACCATAGAAGAAAGCCACCTGGAATGTTCTATTGGAACAATTATACCTGCTTCTTCTAGTTTTGTAACTTCCAACTTTACCGCCTCTGCATTTTTTGGATTGAGTCGATACGGCCTACTTCTTGCAGGCGCAACTCCCTCAACTAAGGGTATTCTGTGTAATCCAAGCTCCTCTGGTATCCTTGTTAGATCTTTGTAGGACCATGCGAAGACATTTTTGTAGGCAAAAAGTAAAGAAGTTACCTTCTGCAGTAAAGGAGGATAATGCCATAGCCAAGAGGCTAAGTGGAATACTTGAGGGTTCTCTTCATCCCTTAGATTTACTTCTTGAACCAGTGTTTCAAGACTATTCTTGTTTGAGAAATCATCTCCACTGTATGCAGGAGTGGAATTTAGCTTATATTCTTCAATATGTTCCCTAGTCCATCCTTGAGGTATATCCGAAAAGGGGAGATCCTCTCTACATTCAGGCTCATAACTTTCCTTTTCTGGAACTTCTATAGTTGTTGCCCCTATGATGTTTGTATTCTCCTGCAAACTTCCATTCTTCAACTCCTGGGGAACTTCAACGGTAGCACATCAAAGGCCTATTATATCTGGGCTTCGTTGGTGTGTTCTCCTCTCTATTAGGTGCATTTGAAGTACTAGCATAATATGAATCCAAAGCTTGAGAGTTACCTCGTTGTTGTGTACCCATGAGGTAGTAACAATCTCTAGCTTTACGGCCATCCTTTCCACAAAATTGACAACTTACCTTGTTAGGACAATTAGCATTGGAACGCCCATTGTTGTTACAAATTGTGCACCAAATCTGCCTTCTTATATCCTGAGTGGTCTGCAAATCTTCTAACTCAGGGCAAAGTTGGGCTACTTCATTATCAGTGTGATGCATAGGTGGAAAGACCTTCTCTTCTTGTTGATTTTGTTGCATTCTCAAGGCCTCCAGTTCCTTCCTCAGTTGCCCAATAGGGTCTAGTTTTGCAGCATAATTCGATTGTGTATCCGCTTCAAAATGTTGCCTAGCTTCTTCAATGCGTGATGCTACTGCAACAAAATCATTGAGGGTTGCATCCAATCTAAGAGACTCATGTAGCTTCTGCTGAGATGACCTCGGCAGAGCTTTTTCTATCCATTTTTTAACCAGGAAATCACCTGGAGCATGTGGAAGACGTGCAACAAGTGCTCTTGTTCTAGTGTGAAGTTCATGAAAGGTTTCACCTGATCTTAGCCTTAGATTCTCGAGCTGGTCTAGAGCTCTTTTCGAGGAGTCACTAGGTCAAAATGTCTGTGAGAATGCCCACTTCAGAGCCTCCCACGTAGCAAAATGGCCATCTGCATATTGACTGTACCATTTGTCAGCAAGGCCTTCCAATGTGGATGGGAAGAGTACCAGCATTGCATCCTCTCTATTCTGCAAACCTCGTCCACGGCATAAGGAGATGAACCTCCTCGCATGATCATCAGCATCCTCATAAGCTTGTCCCTTGAAGGTAGGGAACTTAATATTGAGTCTGGAGAGTAAATGAGAGAGATCCTCCATTTGCACTAGTGTTTCTTCTGACGTATCTGAGGAGAAGTCTAATGTTCTACTATGCTTCTCCTTTGATAGTGGTGTCGGATTGAAATCAATAGATAAATTCAAAGAGGGTAGAGGGGAGGTAGGTTCACTAGTTGAAGATATAGCTGACTTGTTAAGACTCCTTTGTATATGAAGAGGCTCCTAATCTACTCGCGTATGGGTCATGTACCTACTTGCAAATGCAATAGGGCAAAAATACTGAAAAAAAGGACTATTTACTATCCTCAGGGCCTCTCATAGAAATGCAAGGGTCCCACCGTGCATGCCAAACTGTAGAGGAGGTACTGGGGTATCTACTTTTAATAGGAGCATGCAACAAGCACACCAGTACTTCACCTTCTCAAGGGAGGTTCTGCTTAGGGAAATATACCCTTCAACACTTCTATGAGTAGGCAGAATCAATACTTGCACAGAGTTGTGAATATTCAGAGATAATATTAATGACAAAATGACAATGAAGACCAACTACTCCTTAGTTCGAATCAGATGATTACAACATAGGCAAAAGAGATGCTCAAAAGTTTATGCTCTAGGCTAACATGCCACTCCAGAACTAATAATCAATACAAGGGATTCATCCAATCCGTACAATGGACACAACTAGATGCAGACTAGCACTGATCAATACAAAGCATGAAGACTTGTTCTAAGGGAAAGAGCACGAAATACCAATGACTCACACTGAATGACAAAACCAAGCCACTCTCTTCACACTATAGTGCTATTAGCCCTCACCGGGAAGCCCACGCTCTGTATCCTCACCACAGAGTGACTTCCTACAGTAGGCTCGTAGCTAGATAGTGCCAAGAGAGGACCCTTGTACGTACGTATGTATATGTGTGTATCTGAATGTATTCCAAATGAACACAAATCCATTGCTTTTATAGGCTCCAATAGGCCAAGAGGGCCTTGCCGATTCCTCACGTCCACTGATCATGCACCGATTGATTGCCCAAAATTGGAGAGGTAAAACAAATATGCCACCAGTCTTGAATTGGATCCTCAAAATTAGGCAGTCGTCATGAATGGTTGGCGGCAACAGTCATTTCTCCACTTTCACTTTTACCACTTACACTTTTACTGTCACTTTTGCATGCAAGTTGAGATCCTCATTTTGTGCCGCCCGTGATGTTTGAATGACCCTGAGAAGCACATCCTTCACCTAATTTTTGTAGTAATTTTTGATCCTTCATATTAAGTGAGCGGTGTGGGAGGTGAGTTGTGGGGAGTTGAGGGAGATTACGGGGGTTGTGGGAGGTTGTGGGTGGGAATAGGGGGTGAGTTGTGGGGAGTTGTGGGGGTTTTTGGGGTGTGGTAAAAAATTGATTTAAGATTTCAAAGTTATTACTGCACCATTAATAAGTACTCGTTGAGAGCTTTCCAATGATATATAACATTGTAGTGTTTGGTTGAGAAATGATCCTCCAAATATCCATCTAAAACTGCATGAGAACCTTATGTGAGGTCATGGCAAATTGTGGGGTTTGTGGGGTTTGTGGGGGGTTGTGGAGGGGTGTGGAGTTTGTGTGGGGTTTGTGGAGTTTGTGGAGGGTTGTGGAGGGGTGTGGAGTTGTGTGGGGTTTGTGGAGTTTGCGGAGGAGTGTGGAGGGGTGTGGAGTTGTGTGGGGTTTGTGGGGTTTGTGGAGGGTTGTGGAGGGGTGTGGAGTTTGTAGGGGGTTGTGGAGTTGTGTGGGGTTTGTGGAGTTTGTGGAGGGTTGTGGAGGGGTGTGGAGTTGTGTGGGGTTTGTGGGGTTTGTGGGGGGTTCATGGGGTTTGTGGGGTTTGTGTGGGGTTC
>CM035419.1:79302330-79429830 GCA_020310875.1 Ceratopteris richardii | reverse complement strand
AGGTTTCCATCTTATCCATGTATCCCGTGCTCAATCTATACTAGCATGGAAATACATGTATCCCTACAAATACCACATACGAGGTATCTCAAATATAAACATGTACCCTGAGCCTAGCCTAACACCCTGTGCATTCTAATGGACACTTCATACAGAAGGTCTCCCATCTTGTACTGATGAATAAATACATCGTGTATTGATGAACAAATACATCCTGTACTAATGAACAAATACATCTTGTACCGACGAACAAATACATCTTGTACTAATGAACAGATACATCCTGTACCGATGAACAAATACATCTTGTACTGACGAACAAATACATCTTGTATTGACAAACAAATACCAGCCTACTAGGGCCAAGGTGCATCAAGTATAATGGGTCATAACTGTCGGCATATCCCAATCCTAGTCCATGCCTACCTTCCCCTAACTGTGAAGCAATCCAGTAATACTGGAATATCTTCCTACCATCTTTCTCTCAATGCGACCAATCACATAGGTACCAGGGATCCACGACTATCGGGTCACGAAACTGACTTGGACTAACTGCAAGATCCTAAATATGGCAATCATGTAGCAGTCCCTTCCGAGAGAAAGGCGCACATAGTCGAGATCTCTATGGAACAAGAGAGAAACCTCATAAATCCAGGGGTAATGGTCACCCTTAGGTAACACCCTCTATAAGGTCTCTCATAAGTCCACCTCGGCATATCTACCAAGGTGGTCAGGCCGACATATGAATAGCTAATGACTAGTTCCCATACCTGTGCAATAGCTAGAATCATCGAGACTCTAGTAGCCCATGCACATATCTGTGTGGCCCAAGGCAAGTGTCAACAGAAAGTTCACAGCTCACTATAATAAATAGATCACATGCCGCTCTAGTGTCAAAAAACATTGATGAACTCCTATGTGCACCACATGTGGACTAGAACCATCTTTGCTCTCTCAATGTCCTTCATCAAGAAATTGAAGATGCCAATAGCCAAACAAGGTCTTTGATGGTCATGCCCCAAAGGTGTGCATCACCATGTGAATGATCAAGTCATCCCATAGCACCACTCTACTCCTACTAACCCTCCATCCCTCAGGATGGCCCTCAGGATGGCCCTCAGGATGTCCTAATACAGAGAATAATCAACGCATGATTCATCTGCAATAACTATCATGAGTCCACCTACTAGTGGTTACCCACTAGCCCCTCTAGTAGAGTGCATCCAGTTCATGCCAAAACAAAGATCAATGCGCTCATAATTAAAAAGAATGAAGAAGAAGAATAAAGTAAAGTCCATGAACGTTCTTCCAAACAAACAAAAATGATGTGCAAACGATGCACAAATCCAATCATGCCATGTAGATGCATCTCTCCCCAGTGCTCTATTGAGGAATAAATTCCTCAACCTCGTGACAAGTACCCCTACGTGACTCAGGACCATAGTCCTTGTCACAAGGTAGATATCATCAGTGGCTCAACCAAAGGAATGAGTCCTCCATCACATGGTAGATCCCATCGGTGGTCATGGAGGAAGAAGATACTCACACATGGCAATCTCCAATGGTGATATAGAGGCACCCATTATCCTCTCTCATGGCAAGCATCTTCTAATGCCTCCCATAGAGTATATACAACAAAAACATGTGCAGAGGTCCAACTATAGGTGGTCCCACGACAAATATGGCCTATGACCCACCTTGTGGAAATCCTCTCAAGACATAATGCCTATCGATGTAGACTGGTAGTCATATCACCTCAATAATCATCCACCAATCCCTTAATTCGTATCCCTGATCACAAATAGTGACCTACGAGAGAGAAAGTAGACTCGTTACACGGGGGTATGAAAACTCTACATATCTGGAAGGACCATCTATGTACCTAAGATCGTGTCTCATCCACATGAGACCATATGAATCAATTGTCTTGGATCTCAAAAGAGATCCCCAAAGAATACCTATCACTCATGTGACTCTTGGTCACACCATGTGGCATGAGGTAGACGACTGTCTCCCTCTGTCCCAAAGTAAGCCTCTCATCGTGGAAGCGGCTGGTATAAATCCATAGGGTCACAAGGATGACCCGGATCCTCTATCAACGACTAGCCGTCAAGCGGAAATCCCTTCCACGAAGCTTGTAGACCTTGCAAGGCATGATCTTCGCCATAGGTCTCCTCGACTACCTAGATGCAGTCCGACCTTGGTAGGCAAAATCCTCCCCAAGGATTTCTTTGGATAGTCAGGGCACTCTCATGTCTTCAATCACGCCCAGTGGGTCTGCAAAGCACTTCAAAGAAGTACTCCTTTTTGCATCCCCACTTCATCTTCGCAGCTATAGGATCCAATAGATCCTCAAGGATTTGGGTCAATGCCCAAGATCCTCATAATCCCCGTGAATATGCATCTAGGGTCTCATCTTGCCACTTCCTAATCAAAGAGGAAAGTGAGTGTACTCATGCCCTCATTTCAAACACATCATGGGTATGCTCAAATCTTGGGCAAAGAACCCCACCTCACCATGAATAACTACGATGGCTCATCGAATGGAGTCAAAAATCTGAATATACCCACCTTCTAATCTATGCATCTAGGTATAAATCCTGATGTTATGGAAGTACTGGGGAAGAAGACCCCTTTCAAGGCTTGTATGTAGGGTATGGAAGTCGTTATATCTTCCATTGGCTGAACCGGACTGTCTAAAGCTGATGGCTCAGAATTAATAGGCTGTGAAAACATCCCCATGACAACGAAGAAGGTGGAGTGGCTGAAAGTGCAAGTATGGGGGCTGAGGTGTGAAGGACTCTTCTCTCTACGTGCAATCTTGGTAAATGTGTGCTATGCCAAGATGAAGAGAGGAGAAGCCATTCGTATGTTCCTAAATTAAGATCCTCCCACCTCCACTATTTTCCAACTACTTCCTTAATTGATTTGGAAAGTTTTCAAAACTTTCTAATTGTACACATCACCCAAGTAATACCAGCCATAAGGAATGTATGGAGGAGAATGCATGTGCCCAATTTGATGAGGTGGATCCACCAAATTTATATCATATGGAAGACTCCAAATGGAATATTCCATGTTGTCCAAGTAATTGCCTTGTTGTCCAAGTAATTGCCTTACAGCCCAAGTAATTGCCTTGCAGCCCAAGTACTTGACTTGCGCCCAAGGAATTGCCTTGCAGCCCAAGTACTTGACTTGGGCCCAAGTAATAGCCTTGCAGCTCAAGTAATTGCCTTGCAGCACAAGTAATCACCTGCACAAGGTAAAAAGAACCATCGCCCATCTACAACAACTGCCATAATGAAGCCCTGGTGCACAAGGAAGATGACTGCCTTCTTTCCATCAACTGATGGATGAATTACAGCCATGCACAATTGTGCACTCATATAGAGGTGCTGCTAAGAAAAAATTTAGGCTGGGCTGGAGTGCAAAGAGGGGGCAACCAATAGATATAGTGGCTGTCCAGCCCTCCCTACAAGCTCCATCCCATTCCTTTCATCTTTTCCCATCCAGCCCCTTCATTTCTGAGTGTACATGTGATTTCCTCAGGCCAACCAAATGCATCCTATAGGCTGATGATGGGCTTCCCTCTAGGCATGCGTCATGGACAAAAATCAGCTGCGCTCATCAAATTTTCTTCGCCCAACAGGGTTGAAGGGCATCCTGCAAGCAAATATTCGATGTATGCTTCTTTCTTGCCCCTCTCCTTTTAAGTTGGCCCAAGGTGGTCAGGTGCGTTCGGTTTGATGCATTCGGTGCGTTTAAGGTTCGAGGACCGAACCTTACGTCCGAGGTAAGGTGCATAAGGTTCGTTTAGGGTGTGTTAGGTGCATTGCATTGCAAAATCATAATATATACTAGTATTTAGTATATGCAAGTTGTCACCTCCAATAAAAAATTTCAAATCATGTTGTTATGGTACTTGCTATGTGTGATCGACAATTGTTGATATCATTTGTTAGTGTGTAACATGTATCACTATGTGCATCAGATATGTCTTCCAGACATGTGTGATCATTGATGTATGATGCATGTGTATGCGTGTCTGACCGGAAACTGTTGACATCATTTGTCACTCCATGTGTGCGTGTGACCGATGACCAGTGGCATGGATGTGTGGCATGTGTCACGTATGTTACATGTATGATGTGTGCGTGACATGTGTGACCATTGACTATGTGTGCCTATGACATCAATCATGCATGATGCGTACGTCACATCTGAGTGTGTGTGACATGTCACATGTGTCTATGACACATGTATGTGACCGTCACATGTGTGTGTGCACTATAGTGAGTGACACATATGTGTGACCACTGACTCTTGAGATGTGTGTGGTGAAACATGCTCAGGAAATGCTTTGCTCTCCGTAAAGATGCTAACAGCTTACGACAATACAAGATGGCATATGCACGTGAACCAAAGTACCCTAAAGGTTAAGTGTGCAATTTGTCAACGAACCACGAAGCCTAAGCGCACCAAATTGAACCTTTATAGACAAACCGAACCGAACTGATTCAGCTCCATCGTCCCGAAATCAGCCAAAGAACTGTATCTACTCATAAGGTTCGGTTCGAACAGAACCGAATGGAACCTTTCAAGGGTAAGGTTTGAGAACCGCGTCAACCATGAGTTGGCCGCTCCCACGCAGCCCCCTTTCTCTACCTAGCCACACACAAGGGCATCCCATGTTGCTTCCTTCTCTTCTCTTGAATAGAGGAAAGGAAGCAGCCATGGCTTCCAGCAAGTGCGGTTGGAGAGTACCAGTCATCCAGCCACCTACTTACATAGAAAACACAAGAAAAGAGGGACTTACCTGTGTTCTCCAACCATCGGCTTGCATGTGCTCCCCTTGCTTCTTCCTCCTGTTGGAAGAGTCCCATACCACCCCATGCAAGAGGGTGAGAAGCATGTCAAGCTGAGCCATCACAAGAAGAGAGGGACTTACCTGGAAAACACAGGAAGAGAGAGTTACCTGTGTCCTCCAACCATCGGCTTCCATGTGCTCCCCTTGCTTCTTCCTCCTACTGGAAGAGTCCCATACCTCCCCATGCAAGAGGGTTAGAAGCATGTCAATCCATCAAAGCTCCATGAGCTCTGATGGTTTTTTGCACGTTGTCCTACCTTTTCCAGCAGAGGGCCTCTCTGATACCAATGTTATGACCTCCGGGATCCTCCTTGCTAGATAAGACAAGACACAAGCCATATTCACAAACAATAGAAGGGTGGACATCAAACTCACCTCTCAAACATAGAGCCAATACAGGCTCACCCCCGAGCCTCAGAGCCTGCAGCCATGCGGGCAGCCACCTCTAAGGGACAGTGTCCCATACCACCAGTCCCCCACCAGTACGGGTGACAAGGCTGTGGCCCAATTCACACTAGGCGGCCGGTTCATATTTGGTTGGACACTTTAACTACAGGCACCCATCTAGATGTCCTTGAGTTTTGGGGACGTAATGAGGTTGAGACAGTATGAGGTTGAGGCTGAAGCCCCAACCGACGTGCATGAGCACGTGTCACCCTCCGATCAATGCTCTCTAGCTCTGTATGGAGCATACGATATATACTCATGGTCTTTGATAGTCTTAATCTCTTCCTTTTTCTCCATAGCACTCTTGAATATAGTAGGTGATATCTATATGAAATATCCACAAAACAATATGATGATATATATAGTACAATGTGTGAAAATGAGAGATACATTGAAATTTGGAAGTTTTATACTTGTTTGGGACCATCTGTTTTACTTTTCAAGTCATGAGCAAGTTTCAAATTGGCTTTGCAAAAGCCCAAGCTCTCTAACTGTTGTAAACTCAGCTTATTCCTTGGTTTCATGCGAATAAGGGAATAGGCACTACAATTGCGTTCACAGGCACTAGAAGATGCATCCACTAGAAGATGCATCCTATAGAAAGAATTTAAGAAATAATCAATGTTTGAAACTTTGATGTCAATGCCAAATGGATAGTGGACATGGGATCTATCATGATTCATCACAATGACAAATTTGTGGTCCTAGACAAATAGGTCCACCTATAATCCACTAGCCGCAATATATCATCCTTCGTGTCACTGCAATGGAAGGAAATTAGTGGAAACCTGCTAGTGCTTATTGCTTAGTGCATGAAACATGTGTAAAATGATAAATCAAAATACAAAACCATAAATATATAAAATATAAACATAGCTATTTAGTATTAGCATAAGACATTGATACACATACCTCTCTCTAGACAATATTGTAGAACCCAATGACTTGTCTCATCTGCATATAGAAGTGATAAACAAGCCGTGGAACCCTCCTTGTCCACTATCCGCAGACGTATATGTATGCTCCTCAATGCACAATGCATCCAATCTCTATCCAAAAATCCACATCAAGCACTTTCCTTCGCACATAACGTGCAATCTCTGTCTACACCTGTGGTAATGTTTTCCATCTCTTATTTATAACAATAACAAGCAAAGCATCCATGACTTGTTGTAGTCTACATAACACTAGATACATGTAGCCAAAATGTGTCTCCACAAGATGGACCGTATATATGGTGTTGTTTGCTCGGATAATGGATAGAGCTTGATGATTTTTTCATATGAAGATCACAATACATTTAGTGTCATTCAATATAGGCCCAATGCATGGAAGCTTGCCTATGTCTTCCATCAACAAATCAATGCAATGGGCTTCACATGGGATCCACACTATACTAGGAATTCTTGTTTCACTGATTCTCTCATTCTCTTGCAATCGAACGCATTATCTTTGATAACTTGTACCACATTTTGCGGACCAACATCAATAATACCACTCTTAACGTGCTCAAATATGAATTCCCCCGTGGTACTAACTCCTATACTCCCATCCACAACATGAAGAAAATACATACCTAAACCATGGTGACAACATTTGTCACTCCATCCATCCGATATAATGGAACATCCATAAGTCATCCAACCTGTTTTGATAGGCTCTAAAAGCAATTCCTTTTCTTCATCTAGCATGGTCGTACGTAATCTTTTATAGTCCACACCATACCATTCATAACACAAACCCACTTGTGCAATGGTTTCACCATTCTCCTCCATGCATCAATACACACCACATTGAAAGAGAGATTGCACTCAAGAATGCATCTCTCTATCTGTATCTCTGCAAATTTTTGGTCGTTGCCTCTAGATTGTGAATGATATAAATGCAGCGTCCATGTCTAGGACGCTTGTGGCATGGTGATGGACTCCTCTTCTACACTACGATTCCCAGTAACAATACCTCTATGACACTCCATCTCGATATCAGCCGAAGCCGAATCACAACGACATGCACTACGAGCATCTTCTGCCAAGGCATGCTCACATCTTACGATTTGAACAACCTCTAGAGGAACTTTGTCACATGTGGAAATACCAATTCCTCCTAACAAGGATACATGTCGTATAAGTCGTCTAGTAGTGGTAGTGAAAGACTTAGTGCAATACTTGCACGTCCATTTACCAGTGCCAAAGCTCAAGGTACTTTGACTATTAGCCAAAGAAAAGTCTAGCCTCTCATGAATGGTTATCAACCTCTCATGAATGCCTTGAGCTTTGAGTTCTCAGGCTTGAAGGCTATGGAAGGTTCAACACTTCAAAGCACTTCCGATTCTCGAAGCTTTGAGTTCTCAACGAGTTGCTAAGTGCTTCAAGCCCCAAGCTTCATGCTCGGACCTCGGTGCATGGAGGTCAAAAGGGAGGACTCTCCAGTTGTGAGTTCTCAACGGGCTGCTTCAAGGCTCAAGAGTGAAACTTCACGCTCGGAGCAATGTGCATGGATGATGGAGGTGGAGAGCAGATGCTTGTGGGGGCAATGAGTAGCCGCAGCCGAATAGGGCACAATCTTCAAGATAACCTCAAAGTTCAACCGCTTAAAAAACTCCAAACAAACCGATCGTATCCAGTTCGAACCGAATAGGACTACCCTTAAAACGAATTGGATCCATCCGATTCGTGAACCGAATCCACAGAGTTGTTGCCTCATGTTTCAATACACTTCTTAACCTGAAGGTCAAGTTAAATTGTCTATGTGAGTGGCATGGATAACAGAGATAGTCATAAACACGGCTAGGTTAATGTCACTAAAAAAATAGTGGCAATATAAAAAAAATGAAATTTCTTATGATATAACTAATCTCATTATGACAATATATCTTATTTGAGAACTCAACATATTATAAAGGACACTTGCATGTTTCAAAGAAAGAAAGGATAAAAGGGAGTAAAAAGAAAGGGGAGAACGAACGGACAATGGAATATGCATTGAAAATTCAACTTGAGCATGCACATGTACATGTTGCAACCATTGATCCACCATCTCCACAAGGGATGGACACCTAGAAAGTAAAAACAAGCATTGACGGAGTTTGGAGATAATGCATGGAAGAAGTTAATCATAGAAAGTACACTAAGAAACTTCCTACACCTAACACAGAGGGAGAAAAGCTAGGGAGAAGAGAAAAAAGACGAGATGAGAGACACAGAGAGAGAGAGAGATGCAATGTTGGCACAATCTCTCTAGACATGTGTTGGAGTTCAAGGAATAAGGAAGCACGCAAACAACACAAGGAAGAAGAAGAAGCTTGGAGAATGACACAATAGTTGAGTGTATTACCAAGTGAATGTACAAAAGATATGTGACCCAAACGGTTATAGGCGTATATACAAGCCAGAGGAAAAACCCTCTTAAAGAGGGGAAAAAAATGCCCTGACATGCCTAAGTGTGGTCACACACACAGTTACCGAAATATATTAACAATTGGAGTGATGCAATGAACAATGAGATGGCACTCATGTATAAAGAAGTGCCATGTTGTGTGGAATGAAACCAACACACAAAAAGAAGTAAGCCCAAAGCTTTGCAAAAAGCTCCAAACTTCTCCCTAGGTAGAGCCTTTGTCAAAAGGATGTAAATCTAACGGTAATCCCCATCTCAAGATAAAACAATCCAAGTAGCTAGTACCACTCAAGTAGCGAAAGATACTCTTACCCACCTGTCAATGCTTCACACCTCTACTTTGCATAAACTTGCTCACCTGAGAGACAACAAATTGGATATTGGATTGGGTTATGCATAAGTAAATCAAACTCCAACAACCAACTCATAGAGAACTTTTGGGTGTGAGTAGAAGTGCGAGAGGACGCAAGAACACGAGACACACAAGAAGCACACACAAAGATGCACACACAAGGAGCACAAACATATCAAGACACACAGAGAAGACAAATGGCTAGAATAGCTCACTCTATTAATGATGAATAGAACTTAAGAGCGAGCTAAATAATATCCCTAAGTACAAAGTACTTTCCTTATGAGTGTATCATGTATGTGGTAACATGGGGGAAAAACCTCTTAGAAGCACTAGAGTAAAAAGTTCCCTTGTATAGGGAAAAGGTTCACATCAAAGCTACTCGATGAACACATAAGTATAACAAACGCCCTTGGAGCGAATAATTTGAAAACATAAAGAGAGTGATGGATCAGCCCCCACTAAGCAATAAGCCTAAAGCTTTGTGAAAAGCTTCAAACTTTTCCCGTGGAAGAGCTTTGGTGAATGTCTTCCACATTATCTTGTGTAGGCCAAGGTGGCCCCAGTGCGCGAACCGGAAGGTAAGGTTCACATTTGCGGTTCGGTTCGGTTCGTCTGCGTACGGTACATCCGGTTCGTTTTTATTTTGAGGCGTCTGTTTTAGGTCGTTTTTTTGAAGTTCGAGCCATCTTCTCCTTCGCGAGTACCGACTGAGCAGCCCAAGCGCACTTCATAGCATCCCATTGCAGCCCACATCAGTCCATTGAGCAGCCCTAGAGTTTTTGTGAACGTGGGTAGGACTCAGCCTATTCGCGAGACTCAGCCTATTACCGAGCAGCCACACCTTCCAAGTTTTTGAAGCCTTGAAGCCTCAGCCCGAGAAAGTTCAAGCCTTAGTAGTACTTACACCCTCAGCCTGAGTGCTCAAAGCACCTTGAAGTAACAAGTTTGAGCTCAAGTATTGAAGTGTGTGATGCCTAAGTGCTCGAACTAACCGTGTGCATACGTGTGAATACATTTTGGTATTCCATAATCCATTGAGCTTTAGCCTTCTTCTCATTGAGAGTGTGTCATCAACCGTTTATATTCATAATTCATTAAGAGTCAAGACTTCAACTCATCACTCATCTCGACTTATCATCATGCCTCGTGCCGTGTCTAGTGTTTGGGATGCACATACCGTTAGCCATGCTTTGGCTAGTGGTTCAAATGCATCCGGGTCTGGTACTCGGAAATGGACATGCAAGTACTGTGGTAGGAGTTTTCCACTACCATAACACGCCTCATAAGTCATGTATCTAGTGTAGGAGGAGGAGGCATCTTTGCATGTGAGAAGGTGCCTCCTGAAGTGGCAGAGGCTATTAAAAACGAACATCGTGTTGCTCACAAGGAAAGGATGCACGTCGTCGTGAGATGGCAGCCTCATATGTTGAGCTCATGGATGATGTGGATCCTTCTCCTAGTCAAGCAACACAGAGAGCTCGTACAGTCTCTCAACGAGATGAAGAGGATGTGTCCACATCCCCTTCTTGTCACCCTCCTAGACATAGACCTAGGCAAGGGAGCTTACATTCTTCTATGTTGTCTTCTGCATTGCAAAAGCAACGACAGAAAGTTGTTGAAATAGAGATTGAACGATGCATTCTTCAATGCAACTTAGCATTCAATGTAGTGAGGACAGATGCTTGGAGAAGAATGGTGAAAGCAATAGCCCAGGTTGGTCCTTGTGATGATTGGCATTGGGTGGATTATAATAGACTTCGTGGACCCATGTTAGATGAAGAGAAGGACCAGATAGAAGTACAAACTAGAGCCAATTCGATTGGGGTGGAAGACCTATGGTTGCTCTATTATATCCGATGGACGGAGTGACACTAGGAGACTCCACATTATCAATATATTGGTATCTAGTTGTCTTGGCACATATTTCCTACGAGCCATTGATGCTAGTCGTGCAGGGGTCCGTATCACTGGGGACTTTATTTTTGAGCATATAAAGACCGCTATCCTTGAGATTGGGGTTTAGAATGTGGTACAAGTTATCACTGATAATGCCTCCAATTGCAAAAGGATGGGGGAAATGATAGAGCAAGAGTTTCCTAGTATTGTCTGGACTCCAATCCTTGAGATTGGGGTTTAGAATGTGGTACAAGTTATCACTGATAATGCCTCCAATTGCAAAAGGATGGGGGAAATGATAGAGCAAGAGTTTCCTAGTATTGTCTGGACTCCATGTGCTGCACACTGCCTTGATCTTCTTTTTGAAGACATAGGCAAATTGTCTTGGCTTGCACCGTTAGTGAGTGATGCAAAGAGGATTGTGACTTTTATATGCAAAAACCATGAGGCACTTGCTATTTTCCGTTGTCATAGTTCAATGGATATGATTCGTCCTACAGACACCCGTTTTGCATATATATACATGGTTTTTCAAAGACTCCAGACAGTCAGCGATGCTTTGCACATATGTGCAATTGATCATCGATGGGCTTCCATGCATACGGCAAACACCGAGCTTGCACGATATGTGCAACGCAAAGTGTTGGATGACGTCTTTTGGGCTGATATTACGGCCATACTACCCGAGTTGAGATGCATATACATTGTGCTACGTATTGTGGACAGAGAGGGATCTACTCTCTGTCTTGTATACCATATGTACACGAAGATACGAGAGGCTATCTCTTCATCGAAGACATTGTCACTTGACAGGTAATTTTTATATGTTTCATTGAAGTTTACACTTTTCTTAGTACATCAACTTTTAAATGATAAATATGAATGTTTCAATTTTATAGGAAGAAAGATATCATAGAGTTGGTGGATGCACGATGGAGAACACTATCTCGTCCTATCCATGGATTTTCAGCCCTCTTATATCCCTTTTTCAAGGGACCTACATTATGGGCGCAGACGAGTCTTCCGTTGATGAAGGATCAATACATGGAGCACATCTGACACCATATGAGCAACTCATATTCGATAGTGAGTTTACTGGCTACATGAGCAATGTTGGTATTGCTTATGGCAGGACTACCTCGCTTCGTAAGGAGGTGACTATGCGGCCTCTTGAGTGGTGGCAGCATTATGGTTATGGTCACCCTACCATTGCACCCGTTGTGTTGCGAGTTCTCTCACACGTAAAAGAGTGCAATAGTATTCAATGCCTATTTTTTTGCTACATTTTGATGAATTTTTGTTGCTATGACGTACGTAGGATGCTTCTTCGAGTGCATGTGAGCGTAATTGGAGCTCATATTCCCTTGTGCACACCAAACTACGAAATCGTTTTGAGTGTCACACAATTAGAGCGTGTTGTCTTTTGCAAGGCGAGTAGTAGCATGTAGCCTTTCATATGTATGATAATTGACCATATGACATTGATGTATCGTGTCACAGATTCAGACGATATGCTTTTGATTTGTTATGTATTTGGATCATGGATGATAGATCTTTCATGCTTAGTTCTTTCCACTTGGCACTTGCTACTAGACATTATGCCGGACTCGAGTTCTGACTTGTTTTTCATTATGTATTCCAATTTCCACTTCTCTTGAGATGTATCATGTAATGGAGATGTTGGCACATGTATGATGTGTTGTGACATGTGTTCATTTTGTCGCATCATATTTTAAGTTTTCTTTATTCTACATTGTTTGGTTTCAAATTATAATGTACATTTAAATTTGATGCTCCCGAGTCCCAAGTTCCAAGTGAATAATGATATCTTTCATTTGAATAATAACTTGTGAGTCCTTAATGGTGAGGTGAATCGTGAGTCGTGAATATGTAGTTACTAGTATGTACATTGTATGTAATATGTTATATCATTACATGTATGTAATATGTATGTATGTAATATGTATGTATGTAATATGTATTATGTTAGATATATATATATATATATATATATATATATATATATATATATATATATATATATATATATATATATATATATATATATATATATATATATATATATATATATATTAACGTACCTTACAAACCTTACCCCGGAGGTAAGATTCGGTTCACGTACCTTACCCGTACCGAACCTAACCACCTTGGTGTAGGCACATATAACAAATCAATCTCCCCTGCATGAAAGCACTCTCGCAATAGTGATAATAAACTTCAATATGTTTGGTTCGTGCATGGAACAGTGGATTTCGTGCAACAGCCAATGCACTCTTACTATCGATGAGAATATGTGCGAGAGCATCAATCTCCATGCAAAGATCCATCAATAGGCATCTCAGCCATATACACTCCACTGTAGTCGTGCAAACTGCCTTCTAGATGTCACCACTGTAGGTTTCTTCTTACTCAACCAAGATATGCACGACTCTCCAAGGAAAAAGCAATTACCACTAGTGAACACGCGAGTATCGTAACAACTAGCCCAATCACTATTTGTAAAAGCATACAAGCATGGCTAAATATCTCTACCATAAAAGAGACCTAAACTCAAAGTGCCTTTGAGATACCTAAACACACGTTTCACCGCTTTCCAATGCTTAGTGTCAAGGCAACGCACGAATTGACTCAACTAGGAAACTTCATACCATGTATCCGGCCTTCTGTTGCATGCATGCATATGACATCCCATAGCTCACTGATAAAGAGAAGTGTCAAATAAATCATTGGAATCCTCAACTCAAAACCTAAATCTTAATCTCCACGGGTGTGGAAACTGACTTGCAATCCTCAAAGTCAAAACGTTGAAGTAGTTTTTCAACATACTTTGCTTGATGCATAACAATGCCCCTCTCAACGGATACAAACTGGATGCCAAGATAGAAGCTCAAAAGACCAAGATAAATAACATCAAAAGTATGTTGCAAATCAACCATAAGGATGTCAAGTTTTGCACACATGACCCACTCAAGAGTATGGCATCAACATAAAGAACAAGCACTATAAGATCAGCCCCATCTTTGCATACATAGAGTGTGTTTTCAATGGGACTGCATGTGAAGTAGCGAGCAATCAAGTGCTTATGGATTTTGTCATACCATGCATGTAGAGCTTGATTGACCATACAAGGCTTTACACAAGCGACAAACCATATGTTCTTTCTCTTCCATGGAAAATCAAGTAGGTCTCTACACACAAACCTCTTCTTGCAAATCACCATTCAAAAAAGCTGTTTTTATGTCCAATTGATGTACTTTCCAACCTCGTTGGAGAGCCAATGCAACCACGGTATGAGTGGTAGTCATGCATGAAGTAGGTGCAAACGTTTCCTCGTATGCCATATTGTTGCTCTCATCCTTTAGAAATGGGCAACGATTCAACACAGTTTGCACGCATGACTTCAATCCAAAACCAGTCAAGAAGGTGCTTTCCTTTAACTATACTCCATTTTAAGGAGCATTCTATTTTTACGCTATGCAACACCATTTTGTTGAGGAGTATATGGCATCGTACATCGGTATGAAATTCCTCTTTCACAAAGAAAAGCATTAAACTCAAGTGACATGTATTCATCGCCACGATCCGAGCGTCCAGTCAAAAGCTTATTTCTAGAAAAAATTTTAGCCATAACTGAAAATCCTTTGAAACAAGAAAATACCTCATTCTTTTCTTTCATCAAATACATCCATGTATGGCGAGTAGCATCATCAATGAAGGTAACAAAACATACATGTTTTCCAAAAGATGGAGTCTTGATGGGACCACATATATCACTATGAACAAGCTTCAATTTTCTTGTAGTGTTTGTATGACTATCTTTTGGAAAAGAAGCACAATGCATTTTCCAAGAATGCAACCTTCACATGCATGCTTTTCAATGGACTCAAGCGTTAACAAACCGATAATCATGTCTTCTTTTGCAAGTAAAACAAACTATTGAAGTTCAAATGATCAAAACAAACATGGCAAAGCTCCATTTCAGCCTTGGAGGAAGTATAAGAAACCACGACATTTGAGGAAGCCCTCTTATACGTATCCAAGCGATACAAACCATTGCATGATGTACACGCATCACTATAATATCACCATTGCCGAAATCATGAACCATACACTTATCATCAACAAAGAAGTAAAGCTTTGGCAATCAAAGGAACTAAATTTAAGTTCTTCTTGATATCGGGTACATACAATGCAACCACACATTTTTTAAGCTTTGGTAATCAAAGGAACTGAATTTAAGTTCTTCTTGATATCGAGTACATACAATGCATTTTTTAAGCTCGATTTCTCCTCCTCTAATGATAGGATAAGAGGCATTGTTTGCACATACCACATGTCCTCCTTTGGGTGGATCTTTCTATACTCATCAATAATATGGCTAGCCTTCCGTCAATCTTTGAATCTCCTTCTTCAAATCAGCATCATTAGAGGAATAAGTGAAAGAGGAAGATTGAGGCTTTGGTTTTGATGAATCCAAAACTTAACCATACTTGCTTTTCCCTTTCTGCAAGATAGAAAGTGCATTGCGTTACCTCAATCAAACCACTCCAATTTATTCTAGGTTGCTCTTCTTGCAAAAGAAGACACACAACCTAATCAAATGCATACATATTTGGATTCCCTTTTGCAATCAAATGGAGTGTAGTGACAAAGCTTTGAAAAGATTTTAATACTCCTTTCAACAACATAGAGAAGAGTGATGCATCCAGAATAATTTCATCTATGTTTGCCATTCGCTTTTTCAAGTCCTAGATGTGTGTCACATACGCATCCACAGACTCATTTTCAGCCATACATACATCCTCAAGTTGCTTCTTCAAGTATGTAACATGTGCTTCATTGCACACGGCATACAAAGAAGCGAGAATGTCCCATGTTTGTCTTGATGTAGAACATGACCGAATGTGTGGAACTATATGACGCTTCACAAAAAGCGCAATCAATGCATGAGCTTGAGGATCTTTGTCATCCCATCTAAGTTTCTCATGTGTAGGTTGAGGAGTAACCACAATACTTCAAGAAGAAGCTCCATCTATGATAGTAGACTGTGAAGTAGAAGAACCTGAGGGTCTTCGATCTACATCTTCCACTATGTTCCATAGTTGTTTTGCAACAAGAACATGTTTCGTCATTTAAGACCACAATGGATAGTTGGTTCCATCAACCTTATCTTCAAGCTTATCTTTAGCTTGAAGCATGCCAAACAAGTCATTGTTGTCCTCAATTTCACTAAAGAACAAGAATGTGACAAGACCTTTACTTCAATGAATGCTGAAATTTCAGCTCACAATCCATGACTCTGTGGATATTCTGATTGCACGAGTTTCGAAATGGGGGTCAACCCCGAGTGCAACTACTCGAAATGCTTTCCTACGGTTGAAAATAACTATTCTATATTCTGGAGTCTGAAGTAGTTTTGCATGGTTAAAAGTACGCATGCCACGACGCGAAATTGTGGTTGAAAATAATTGTCCTTTGCTCCAAAGTCGATTTGCACAGTTAAAAGTGCGCGCACTGCGACGCGAAGGAGTTGAACTTGCATTGATACCACCGTTGGGTGTGTGTAGAAGTGCGAGAGACACATGAGAAGCACACACAAGGAGCACAAAGAAGCAAGATACACAGAGAAGACGAATGGTTGGAATAGCTCACTCTATTGATGATAAACAGAACTGAAGTAAGAGCTCAGTAATATCCCTAAGTACAAAGTCCACATATTAGTGTATCATGCATGTAGTAACATGGGAAAAAAGAACTCTAGCCAATACTAGAGTAAAAAGTGCTCATGTATAGGGAAAAGATGAACATCAAAGGTACTCGAAGAACAAATAAGTGTAACAAAAACAACAACAAATGCATCTCAAGTATCATGAAGACTAAACCGTAAACCTGTTTTCATAACTCACAAGAGGTTCACAATGTTCAAGGCCAAAACGTACATTCCAACCATGATCAGTTGCAAGTGCACAAATGTTATAAATCATTTTCATTCTGCACGTGCGAGCAAAGGTCTCATCGAAATCGATGCCCTTCTCTAGAGCATAACCTTTGGCAACAAGCCTACCCTTATACCGATCAATTGTTCCCTCGGGCTTACATTTTACCTTATATACTCATTTAGTGCCAATAGCCTTTTTGCCTAGAGGCAAATCACATAAAGACCAAGTCCATTCTTCATACTAACATCTTATTCTAATTGCATAACAGCCATCCAATTTTTTGAGTTTGTGCTTCATCGAACAAACCAGACTCATTCTCATTGCAAAGACTAGAGACAACCACTACATGACAATATGATACAAAAGAAGCATTATGAGAGCATGAATGAGTAAGATATGACAAAGGTGTATCTCAAAGTCTGCACAAGCCAATTAGGCATAGTTTTTTCCTCATCGATGTCAGATCTCTCATCAATAAGTGCATCACGTAGATTTAGCAATAAAATAATTTGCATCTTCATTTGAAATGTCTTCAGACTAAGAAATTTTCTTAATAAGACCACACTATTGACAAGTGATAGCCTGATTATTGACCATACACCTTTCCATTTCCATAAGAGACTTGTTCTTCCTCTCAACAACTCCATTTTGTTGAGGTGTATACGGCATTGTATACTGAAGTTTTATCCTACGCTTAGCTAGAAATTATACTACTCAGGAGACATATAGTCCTCCCCATAACAAAGATGCCCATTTTACATGCTAATAGATTTTTCTCCCATAATCATAAATTATTTAAAGCACATAAACACTTTGGACTTTGCTCTCAATGGATAAACCCATGCATGACCATAAACAATCAATGAAAGTCACGTAATATAGGTAATTCCCAAATGAAGATGTCTCCATAGGACCACAAACATCATTATGAACAAGCTATAATTTATATGCAGCTCTAATTGAACAATCTTTGGGAAAGGAAGAACGATTTATTTTGCAAACAGTACAACCCTCACAAACATACTTAGAAAGTGCCTCAAATTTGGGCAAAGAGGACACCATTTACCATTTCAAATTTCTGTTGGCAAAGCAAACTAGCAAAATTCAAATGACCGAGGCATACATAGTTTTGCATCATTCTCACATTTTGCATAATCTATGAGCTTATACAACCAATGACATAAAATGCCAAAAGCAATGATATCATCACCATTCAAGAGGTCATGAATTGTATATTTGTCATTAATAAATTTAACCACCACGCTAGATTTGGCTAGTGCTTAAACTGGTAACAAATTTTTCTTGATCCGCGACACATATGAGGAATCTGATAATGTGAAAGGACTACCATCAACAGTACTAAGAATGATCTTTCCAAGTCCCACAACAAGATAAGAGGGGTTGTTAGCACATGTGACAATATTTCTTGTAGGCGAAGCCAATGCTGATTCGGTGCGCTGCACCGCTATTTTTTCCAATTCATATGGTACGATGCGTTAAATTCGTTCCGGTTCAAAAAATTCGCGTTTACAACAGTTAAGTGAAATCGTTAGTCGACTGCAGTAGGATTAATGATGAAACAATCCGCGCGTGAACGGAAATTTCCGAGTGTTTTGAGCTTCCCTTAGTCATCCTCTACATTCCCTCAGCCCCTCCTCTACAAGCCCTTCGTGCCCACTGCCCACAGCCATCATCCCTCAGAGTGCGCGAAATTCGAATTAGAGTGCAAACAGCCCTTCTCGAATCCCGAGCGTGAGATCTTTGAGCTAGTGTAACGTGTTCAACCGTGAGCTTAGCCTTTGAAATTCGGACTGGAGAGAGAGAGAGAGAGTCCTTAGCCTTCTAAGTTAAGCAACCAGCTTATCAATTGAAATTTGAAACCATGCCTCCTGGGATTTCACCTCTATGGAGTATCCATACCACCAATAATGAATTGGTGAATACTACCGGATCCAATTCTGGAACGAGGAGATGGACATGTAAGTATTTTGGTAGGTCTTTTAGTACCACAACTACACGTCTTATCCTCTTATCTGACATGTATCCGGACTAGGAGGATTGGGTATTGTTGGGTGTACACAAGTCCCACAAGAGATTGCAGAAATTGTGCGCAAAGAGCATAAGCTTGCTCAAGATGCTAAAGAAGCTCGTCATCGTGAGTTTGTTGCAGCTTCTGAGGATATATTCGAAGAAGTTGAGGATATAGGACTTAGCGCTAGCACATTGCGAAGTCGGACTTCTTCTCAACGTGATGAGAATGAAGAGTTTGTTCCATTGTAAGGACAATCATCTCAAAGATTCAAAGCATCGCAGTCCTCTATTCAATCCTCTTACATATCCAGTGGCTTGCAGAAGCGTCGCCAAAGAGTAGCTGACATAGAGATAGAGCGCTGCATACTTGAGTGCAACATTCCTTTCAATGTTGTCCGCACGGATGCATGGAAGAGAATAGTAAAAGCAATAGCTCAAGTAGGCCCTTCTGATGATTGGCATGAGGTTGATTATAAGTGGTTGTGAACCTCGATGCTCATAGAAGAGAAAGAGAGAATCGAGAAACTTCTAGAGCCTATTACATTGGGGTGGCAGACATATGGTTGCTCCATTCTATCCGATGGATGGAGTGACATTTGACGCCGCCATATCATAAACATAATGGTCTCTAGTTGTTTGGGCACCTTTTTTCTTAAGGCCATTGATTGTAGTCATGTCAGCACACGCATCACTGGAGAGCTTATATTTGAGCACATTAAAAGTGCCATTGAGGAAATCGGTGTGCAAAATGTAGTACAAGTTATCACCGATAATGCCTCAAACTATAAGAGGATTGGAGAGTTGGTAGAGGCTGAGTTTCCTAGCATTGTGTGGACTCCATGTGCTGCACATTATTTAGATTTATTGATTGAGGATATAGGGAAGCTCCCTTGGCTATCTCCTATTGTTAGTGATGCCAAAAAGGTGATTTCTTTCATACGCAAGAATCACCAAGTACTAGCTATTTTTCGGGCTTATAGTAAAAAAGTGTTGATTCGTCCGGCAGAGACCCGATTTGGCTATGTATACCATGTCTTCTCTAGACTACATTTGTGCATGGACGCATTGCGCTTGACAGTTACAGACCCTCGATGGTGGGCCATGGCCAAAGGATGCACAGAGGAGGCAAATTTTGTGCGGCGGAAGGTTTTCGATGTGGATTTTGGGCAGAGATAGAGCATATTGTACCTGTCTTGCGGTCCATTCATATTGTACTACGTTTTGCTGATATGGAGGGATCCATACTTGGCCTTCTATACCATATGTACACACGGATGCGGGAGGCTATTTCATCCGTGACGACTCTATCGACTTCTCGGTATATTTGAATTTTTAATTATTAATTTGCATGACCACATTGATGATTAAAAATTTATTTACGATTACATTGATGATTTTATAGTGGCTTTTTGCTTTTGTAACTTTTTAATATAGACATCATCATGTGATGGAGCTAGTGGAGTCCCGAGCAGTTTTTATCGCGATCGATTCATAGTTGCAGCCCTTTTACACCCTTACTTTAAGGGTCCACGTTTATGGTCGTAGCCACACATGCGTCATATGAAGGACTTATACATGGAGCGCATTATGAGTCCCGATGAGAAGGTGGCATTTGATAGGGATTTTTCAGCCTACATGAGCAATGTTGGTATTGCTTATGCTAGATCCACCTCATTGAGGCAAGATGTCACATCTCGACCTCTTGAGTGGTGGAATCATTACGGTTATGGTCACCTTATCATTGCACCACATGCGCTCAGGGTATTGTCACAGGTATACATAATACGGTATTAATACCTATATTGAAATTTGATTTATCATTTGTTATTTGTTACATAAATAATAATTATAATCCAATGTTCATGAATAATAAAGTTTAATGATTAATTATTGTAGGATTGCTCTTCTAGCCCATGCGAGCAGAATTGGAGTGCATTTTCTTTAGTGCACACCAAACTTCACAATTGTTTGAGTGTGGAGGAGTTGCATCCTGTGGTCTTTTGTAAAACCAATTTACGACTTTTACGTTCATTATGATCTCTTACAGGTCAGAGGCAGGTAATAATTTAGGTAATTATAATTTGTGTAAATAATTTCTAAATTCTAACTTTTTCTTATGTGTCATGTGATGAATTATAATACTCTTGATATTTGCTTTGTTTTTTTCAAATTTCACCGGTTGATTTTGAGAGTGCTTTCACATCGGAGGAAAGCATAGAAACACATGATGATGAGCAGGAGCAAATTTACAAGATGCTTCATTCAGAGCTTGAGAGCATTGATAGGAGAGTTACGAGAGCACGATCCCGTGCTATTTCTAGGCGCCATAGTGATCCACTCGAGGAGCAGAGTCCATCTACGAGTGAAGCACTTGTTTATAGTAGGAGACACAAGATGCGTCCTCGACGTAGAGGCCAACCCATTGTGTCAGAGGGGCAGCTCAAGGACATTGTGGAGCATGCACTAGAGGATCATGAATTTGCAAAGATGGCTCCTATTGTGGATCTAGAGTATGATAATGAAGGGAATGTCATTCCTAGAGATGATATTTCTCTTCCATCATCAGACGAGTCCTTTGGCATAGATGATCTAGAGTAGATAGTAGACTCAGACTTTTTGGAAGATGTTTATGAGTTACCATGACATATGTATGATCATTGATGTTACATGTATCATGATTCATGTCAAATGTTAAATGTACGATGTATCATGTTACTTTTTGGATTCATACTTTTTGACATTGGACATTTGACAGTATACAAGGTTTCTGACTTCATATTTATTGTTTATGTCATATGATTTACTAGAGTTCATAAATTTCTCCCTTGACTATATTGTGTTTCATTATTTATGAAATTATGCCACATGGTTCAAACTTCATTAATAGACTAGGATTGTGATTTGTTATTTGTAAGTATTATATATATATATATATATATATATATATATATATATATATATATATATATATATATATATATATATATATATATATATATATATATATATATATATATATATATATATTGTAACGATGCACCTTACCTCCGCATACCATTCGGTCCTCGTACCTTAAACGCACCAAACCGAATGCACCGGACTGCCTTGGGAGAAGCTAAAGTGAAGTGAAGATATTGTGCTACGAGGTAATATGCTTAGTTGCACCACTATCAAAATACCAAACATCCCAAGTCTACTCCAAATGTGCTGCTCATGAGAAGATTGTTCATAGTTGCAATGAGTAGTAAATGCCCATTCTTTTTAGGGACAAAGTTAGAAGACTCTGTTTTTAGTGTAGAGACCTTTACAGCAACCATTGCAATCTCTTTCCTCTTTGCCCCTTTCGGGGTCACTTTAAGCCAATTTTTAATGTCATGATCATTTGCCTTATAATACTTGCAAACTTGTTTCTTCTTTTCTATTTTCTTTTCATTTCTATCTTCCTTCTTTGACTCTGCAACATTAACAAAGTCTTGCTTACTAGTAGACGAGTCAACTATTCTTTTAGAGCATTTCGAGTGCTCTTTTTCTTCACAGCCAACAACATATCATCTAGAAATAGCACTAGAATTATTGGGCTGCCATCTTTTTTGGTGTACAAATAGTGGCATGCATGACTTCTTTTGAAGCCATGTTTGAGCATAAATGCATCAAACTTCTTATACCATTGTCTAGGGGCTTGTTTCAGCCCATATAAACTCCTTTTCAGCTTGCATACCAGATGCTCTTTTCCAAGAATGGTATATCCTTTTGGCTATTTTGTGTACAGCTCTTCATCTAAGTCACCATTCAAAAAGGCTGTTTTAACATCCATTTGGAATAATTCTAGATCCAAAGCAGATGTGAGAGCAAACAACACACGTAATGTGGTCGTTTTAACCCCAAAGAGAACACTTCTTGAAAATTAATGCCTCTTTCTAGGCATATCCCTTCGTTTCGGCCATTCCGTAGCGTTTCCGTTTCTCTATTTCCGAAACTCTTGACAACTATGCTATTGATGGATCTTTGCATGGAGATTGATCCTCCAACACATATTCTCACTGATAGTTATCACTACGTGAGCGAGTGCCTTCATGCAAGAGAGATTGATTTGGTATATGTGCCTACACAAGATAATGTGGAAGACATACTCACTAAAGCTCTTCCACGGGAAAAGTTTTTGAAGCTTTTCGCAAAGCTTTAGGTTTATTGACTAGTGGGGGCTTCTCTCTCACTTCTTGTATGTGTTCACATCATTCGCTCTAGGGGGGTTTGTTACGCTTATATGTTCCTCGAGTACATAGTTGCAACGCAACGCGTTGCGTAGCGTCTGCAACGTTCGCAACGCAACGGCGTTGCGTTGCGACGTACGCAACGCGTTGCGTTGCAGACAAATTTTTTTGCCCTCTCCTTTGAGCCCGAAACGGGCTCGCGAGAGAGGGCATTTCTATTTTGTTCTTGCCCGGCCCTGTAGCGACTGCGAGCACACACATACCCTCAGCGAGTCAGCCCCGAGACTCGAGAGAGAGAGAGAGAGAGAGAGAGAGAGAGAGAGAGAGACTCACCATGCCTAAACCAAAGCAAAGTTGTTGGAAGTATGTGACTAGCCAAGGGAAGTTTGGATCAGGTGGGAGTGAGAGATGGACATGTAACCTATGTGGTTACAAAGGGGGTGGTGGGGCAGATCGTATCAAAGCCCACCTTGCCAAATTTAGTGGCTTGGGCATTTCAGCATGCAAGCAGCCTATGCCAGCTGATATCAAGGATGAGCTCCTTGAGTGGGTAGCTCAAAGGGAAGCTAGAAAGTATCCACAGAGCTCTCGGCCCACCTCCACCTCTATTAGCTCCAGTTATCCTCCTCCACACGATGCTCCAGCACATGAGACTCATATGGGATCCTCTAGTGGAGGGAATGATGAGCATGGACATGATACCGTCGATCTTGAGGGTGACACTCAGCCACCGGTGAAGGCACCTAGAGGATCACTTTCTTCTGCATCCGTACGTGCGGGTTTTCAGAGGCAGCGGGAGCTTGAGGCCAAACAAGGTATAATGAAGCTTTTCATACAGTGTGGCCTCTCTTTTAATGTTGCACGCACACCCGCATGGAAGGAAGCCATGGAGTTAGTGAGCACATTAGGATATCGATGGAGCGGTCCTTCATATGAGGAGTTGAGGACTAGTGAGCTACGCAAAACAAAAGATATAGTGGAGAAGCAGTTAGAGCCGATGATGGGCACATGGGAGAAGTATGGATGCACTATTATGTGCGATGGATGGACAGACATCAGGAAAAGGAATGTATATAACATACTAGTGCATTGTTGCAAAGGCACTATGTTCCTTCGCGCCATCGATGCATCAGAGCCCGGACTTACAGTGACAGGTATGTATAGGTGAAATTTCAAGTTTTAATTTTAAGATACGCATTTGAATTTTGCATATGCTATATATATGTATTATGTATGTAGTATGTACTATGTACATGGCTGATTTGGTGTAATTTTTGTGTCACAGGTCAGTTTATATATGGTCATATCCGCCAGGCTATTATGGATGTCGGTCAAAAGAATGTTGTGCAAGTCATTACCGACAATGGAAGTAATTGTGTGGCCATGGGTAGATTGTTAGAGGCAGAGTTTCCCTCCATTGTGTGGACCCCATGTGCCGCACATAGCATTGATCTTTTGATAGAGGATCTTGGAAAGATCCCTTGGATTCATTCTATTTTTTCCACCTGCCATAAGGTGGTCTCTTTGTTCACAAAGAGACCAAAACTATTAGCTATTTTCAGATCATACAGTGAGTTGGATATCCTAAAGCCTGCGAAGACCAGATTTGCTTACATGTGCATAGTGATGGAGAGACTACTTCGGGTGCGGCAGGCTTTGATGCATACAGTTGTTTCTACAGAGTGGACTGCCTGGGATGGACACACTACCCCGAGAGCAGATTTTGTACGGATTACATGCTTGTCGGATTCATTTTGGAGGGATGTAGAGGCACTTGTGCGTGCCATACATCCATTATATTCTGTCCTTCGCATCGTTGATATGGAGGGGAGTACATTGGGACTCGTCTATGAGTTCATGGATCGAGTTGGCGAGTCCCTTTCACGTTGCCCACATTTGACATTGGACAGGTATTTATTAAGTTATTACTTATTACTTTGAATTTTTGACACTTAAAATTCTTATTATATTAAAAATTAGTCTCTAAAATTTATAATTTCTTTGTTTATAGGATTGAGCAGCTTCAGGCTGTGTGGAGGGATCGATGGGATTGGTTTCATCGCCCGATCCATGGGATGGCACACTTATTGCATCCCTTATGGAGATCTCAGCAGGCCATCGTGGATGAGGAGCTCTTGAGTGCATGGAACACATATGTATATAGGCTTTATCCAGCTGATGTAGAGTTGCGACTTCAGTTGGAGAGACAGCTCTTGGTATTCCAAAATGGTGGTGGCCATTTTGGAAAGGATACGACTTGTTTGAGATCTGCTCAATTGCGGCCAGTATCATGGTGGGAGATGTATGGTGCTAGTGCTCCTCAGTTGGTAAGTACTAAGTCAAAAGTCTTTAGTGTACTGTGTGACATGTGATAAATATGTATTATGATTTATGTACTAATTATTTTTTTAATTATGTTGTAATGCAGAGAGAGTTAGCTATTCGTATCCTTTCACAGGACTGCAGCGTAAGTCCTTGTGAAAGGAATTGGAGCACATGGGCCCTCTTCCATACAAAGAAGAGGAACAGATTATCTACAGCGCAGTTGGAGCGGCTAGTTTATTGCCACTGCAACTTGCGTCTCTTGGAGAGCGGCGGACATACAGGAGATGTGAGGGAGGTCAACGTGGACACAGTAGATATAGAGAAAGTCAGAGATATTCCAGATATTCCTCCAGAGGATCTGGACTTATATACTATGCTTTACCATGAGTTGACCTTACCTCAGCATGATACCAGATCATCTCGGAGCCGCAGAGGACCTAGTGGTAGTGGTGATGCATCCACTAGTAGCCGACCACATACCACTACTACTAGGGATGATGATGATGATGATGATGATGAGAGTGATGATTTGTCATCTGACACCATGTCAGAGTGACAGAGTTTGATTATTCACATTTGAGGCTTTGACATTTCATGTTTGACATTTGGTATTTCATGATATGTATTTACTATTGTGATGACAGTGCTGAGTGGACACTTATCATGACTCACTTGTGAGTCGTGACTTTATATTTATCATTTGCCACTTATGATTTATGCCATGCGTCATGATTCATATGATTTATGATTTATCATTTGTCATAGTGATCTCTATTGTTTTATTTTGATGTATGAACGATGATATGATCATGTGACATGTATGTACTATGATGCCAGGTGTTATCATTTATATTATAAATCATGATGTTTATTGTAATTTGTTAAAAGTTAGAAGTTAGAACTTACTACTTAGAAACTAGAAACTTGAAAGTTAAGTGTTATGATCATTATGTTGTTAGAAATTAGAATCTAGAATCTAGATGATGATGATGTTATGATTATTGATGTTATGATTGTATTTGAATTTTGATATAATGATGATGTATTTGAGATAATTGTATTTGATATAATCTTAAGGCTGTGACATGTGTGGAGGGTTATGATATAATCACGAGTCACGACCAAGTTCCAACTTTCAAGTTAGATTGATAATCTCTATTATCTATGATATATCTTATATTGTAATAAGTATTTTATGGTATATATAGTTATATCCCACCTTATTACATATCATAGGACCCAAAATATGTGAAAAAAACATATAAAAATTTTGAAAAATAAATAACTTTATCGCAACTCCTAGGTCCAGACGTTGCCCTCGTTGCTAACCCGTTGCTAACCCGTTGCCGTTGCCGTTGCGAAAACGTTGCTTTCCACTATGCTCGAGTAGCTTTGATGTGAAGCTTTTCCCTATACATGGGCCCTTTTTACCCTACTGTCGGCTAGAGGTTTTTTTCCGTGTCACCACATACATGATACACTCGTATGTGGTGGTACTTTGTACTTGGGAATATTATTGAACTCTTAAATTCTGTTCATTGTCAATAGAGAGAGCTATTCCAACCGTCCGTCTTCTCCATGTGTCTTGCTTCGTTTGTGCTCCTTCTGTGTGCTTCTTGTGTGTCTCTCACTTCTACACACATCCAATCGGAGGATTTACCCATTATGTTCCACAAGAACAAGTGATGGTTCTGCACATATGATAAGGAAGCCTAGTGGGTCACTAATTGAGAGCTTCAGTCTATATGACTTGGGAGTCAATTATGACATTGAAAGATCGGTTCCCAGTTTTAGCCAAGGAAATTGATGAGAACAACAATTCAGAGTAAGGGGCAAAGTGTTATTTCCCCAAATCCAAAGGACATCAATGATGGGCACCTATAGTTAAAGTGCACGACCAAGAGTCGAGTGTATGCTAAAGTCACAAGTGTGAATTGGGCCACCTCCTTAAAAGAGACTACAAAAAGGACCCATGGGCTCATTTGTTATTCATTCCTCTTATGTGGCTCTTTGACTCTTGGCTCATGGTGAAGTCTTCCACACACCAGTGTGGTGTGGGTATGGTGGTATGGGCCACCATGCCCATGAGATGGGGCATAGTTGTTCACATACATGCTCAACTCCTACTTCATATTGCTTGTTAGCATGCATCTCCAAAATTTGCAACTCCTTATTCCACTTTACACAATGTGTGTTTATGTGTTGTGGATGTGCTCCACAAGCTTTTCCCATACTATACAAAGTAATCTATATACATGCCACAAATCCCTAGCAAGTTACTCTTATGTATTGTAAATAAACACACATTCTATGTTATGCCACCTTAAAATTAATTTCCATTGTGCTACATATGCATGCGTACCCTTGGTGCCATGAAACAGACCTTCAAACTTAACTGAGGAGAAAGAAAAAACAGATGCACAAGGAAGAACCTTTCCCTTCAAACAATAGTATATGCAAAATGGTCCGCAATGATCCTCCATAAAATACTAAATATGAAAACCTTGGCAGGTATCTCCCCATAATGAAAAACAAACCAAAGGCATCACTCCATGGAAAGCATAGCAACATTCTCACACCTACGGGATTATATTTAAAAATGGTGAGAATGCAAGAGCATCATATCCTTTAGAATGTGAGGTGATTAAATTAGAAAGGAAGCTTATGAAAATCCCAAGTAGAAGGCACCACTCTCAAGAATGATTGCAATAAATAAAAGTCCTTTGAGAGAAAACTACCCCTCCGAAAGGAAGGTTCAACAGTACTTAACTTCACGAACTTCTCCAAAACACGATGGCCCATTTTCATCAAACAAATACACACAGAGAAAAGAGATGGTTTGAAGGGTGCATAATCGACATTGAAGAATCAGAAAAAAAGTAACCTGGAAAATGTGAAAAGTATTGAGCTTCATTCTTTGGCAGGCCAATCTGGCAACAGACTCAGCAAACACATCTGTGTCTTCCATGTTTAAGTCTACAACGCACAACTTCTCACCACAAGACATGCATGTGCCATTACTATGTATGTGTGTCCGTCTCACTTGCCAAGGACCCATTCCAAGCCAGCCTAAGCCATGGTGGCCGCCACCCGAATCAGCTATAGCTAGCTCACATTCTTCATCTGATGGTAAATTCTCCCAATTTGCCTTGCCTGCAAAGACTGATGCCTTGCATGTGAACCAGTTCTCGATTGTTTTCACCGTTGCTGGAAGTAAAACTCTCAATGACTTTCTCAGCCTATGTAGATAGGTATAAACCTTATCATCATGACCAGCATGTATGCTCACTTTCAAAAGGCTATCCAAAATGCTTTCATCGGGTTGAATCTGTAGACTCAACATGTGATCATCCACCTCATAAGCTTTGTCATCTTCCTTGCGTTGACAAAACAAATGCACAACTGGACCATATGACCTTAGCTTGGGAGAAATGCCTGAGGATTCCATTAGCTTTATAGTTTTAAAGGCAAGATCACCATCATCATTGGCCACAGCAAGTCTAATGATAGATGTATAGGTAGATTCATTTAGGTTCACTCCATTTTCAAGCATATGCTCAAGTATATCAGCTGCTCTTTCTATAGCCAGTTTGACATCCTCTGGGCTATATTGACTTATATCATTTGACGAGATGTTATGTTCAATCTTCTCAGAGTTCTCACTAGCATTGCTATTATCCTGCAGGGGATCATCCAGTGTTTTATTTGGTTTTTTCTTACTTTTCCAGCTGTCTTTGAGAATGTTACCTGAAGCAACACCAGAGCAAAGATACAGCAAAATATTGTAATCATGCACATTCAACTTGACCTGTCGTTCTTTCACCTGGTCAAAGACCTTCAGTGCACCATGAAAATGTGCAAACCTTGAACATAAACTGAGATGTAATCGGGCTTTAGATGCTTCTGGATCAGCTATGTAGCTTTTCGAGTTGCAGAACTTTCGTGAAGATGTGATCCTTATGAACAGTTGTTCGCACATATCGATTCCTGCAGAAACAATCTTCTCATTATTCGCAGTGGATAATTCCCTATTGTGTTGAATTTCCATGCTCGCTTCGTTGGCAAAACCAGATAATCGGCTATCTTCAAGAAATGGAGCACCATCATCAACGTCTCTCCGGACAGAATCACCAAAACCATGTACATAACTAAATTGCTCAAGATGTCTCTTTTGCGGCTGCTCGCACTTTCCAGCGCAGTCAGATGAACAATTGTCTTCCTCGATAGGGCTGGTAAAGTCAGAAAAGGATTCCGAAAGAGGCTCAGCACTTGCTCTGGTGAAAGAGGAGCTCAATATGTGCCTGCTGGTTCTTTGCAAGTTCTGGAAGGTGTTGCTGTTCTGCAACAAAGACACTCGACCAATCCTCGCACCTCCTTGAAAAGTGCATCTGTCAATTGCATAACTGAGAAATGCCTTCATCCGTCGTCGCAATCAATTAAACAAGCGAAGCAGCATTTGGGAGCAAGAGATCATGAAAACAGAAGAGTTTACCTCTTAATGTATCTTGTTGCGGCCACCATCGGTTGCTTCATCTACTAGCACTGATGCAACCTTTTCTTAAATCCTTGGGTGTAGAACCTCGACCTGCAGGATTACAGTTCAGGGCAACTTCAAAGGTTCCATGATCATCCATGTCAAACCTCGGGGGAGGTACTCTTTGGATAGTAACACGGAGAGGGTAAAAAATCAAGATCCCTATTGAGATCATGGAATTACTTAGACGCCTAATTTTTATACTAAGAGTTCATTTTTGGACAACATTGTTGAATTTATGTTCCATCCAATCAATCCATATGGGTTATTTTAAAAACCTACCAAACTAACAGATTTCTGCTTACTAGTAGATGAGTTTCATTTACCTTTGCCCTTCTCACTACCTAAAAAAGCTTATAATGGACATGTTATGCCTAGATTGATCTTCGTGCAATAAAATAGAGACTAAATCCTTAAATGTTAAGGTATTTGGATTGCCTTTCATCATCAACGGACGAGTAGGAGCAAAACTCTAGTATGAATATGGAAGACCATTCAGAACAGTATGCACAAATGAACTGTCTGACAAGATTTCATCTGCAGAAATCAATTGTTTCTTCAAATCTTTGATCTTTGTTAAAAAAATTGCACATAGAAGCTCCTTCATTCATATGCTCACTCTCTAGTTGTTTTCAGAGATAAGCAACACGACCCTCATTTCTTGCCTCGTATAAGGTGGCAAGTGTATCCCAAGCATCCTTTGTTGTTTTGCAAGCATGAATATGAGGGATAATGGCATGTTTGATAGAAAAAGCTGTCAATGCATGTGCCTGAGCATCTCTGCCATCACATCAAAGTTGCTCTACAGTAAATGCGACAGGAACAGAATTTGAAGCTCGTCATCTTCAATGCCATTTGCATCACCTTCACTAACTATATTTGGAGATGTAGCAGGTCGTTTTTCGACATCCTACATAATATTCCGCATTCATTTGCGACCAATACATGATGCATCATATATACCTGCAATTGGTAATTGGTGCCATCTAACTTGTCTTAAAGAGCGAACATACAGAATACATCGTTGCTTTCAGCCATGGCTACTGACTAAAATACTGTGATGCAGAAAAATGATTGTATCTCAAAAAGTTGAATAGAACTACCTTGTCAAGCTCCACTAAACTTGTAGCAGACTTTAAGGCGCTTGTACTGGTTATATACATTTGGCACAAAAAAATGAAATTGCTTGCATAAGCACCTTAATAAAGCATTCAGAGGCCAAAAGGAGCTCAGATCCAAGTTTGGATACCATAAGGCGAAGCTATTTTGAACTCCTAATCAACCTGAGTATGCTCACCAATTTTTGTGTGATTCTAAGATTGTGACCAAAGGGATGTCAACTACATCCTAGATGAAGTGACGACCTGTCTGATACCAATTGTTGGAGTTTGAGGTCTGAGGAATCATGCGAACAGCACAAGGAAGAAGAAGAAGCTTGGATCACAACACAAAATATTAAATGTATTACCAAGTGAATGTAAAAAGATAAGTAACCCGTTAGGGTTATAGGCATATATACAAGTTGGGGGAAAAGGCCTCTTAAAGATAATTGTTTCTTGCCAGCTCACTCATTCATGGCCATTAAGTTTTTCTTTATGTATTGTTCTTATATATATTGTACTGGTTGTATTGTTGTATTAGATCATTCTTGTATATGCTCTTTATGTAATAGAAGAAGTAGAAGAAGAGCATTCTTCCTTGTCTCAATTTGTGTGTGCTACTCTCTTCATGTGTGAGAGCTCTCTTCCTTATCTCCTTTCTCTTGATACGATATTAGAGCTAGTGTAGTTGTAGAGAGCTCATGAAGAAGGTCGACAGTGAAGATTTTGTGAGATGGCATGGAGAATGCATGCTTCACAAATGATCTCAGATTGCAATGAAATTTAGTGGGAAGGTAGAAGGCAACAAAATATTTTCGTGAGTTATCCCAAATGGGCTAGAATGCAAATTGTAGCTTGCGTTCTTTTCTGCATGTTGGATTTTGAGGTCTGTGGAAGGATGCAAACAACACAAGGAAGAAAAAGAAGCTTGGAGCACAACACACAATACTAAATGTATTACTAAGTGAATGTACAAAATATAACTGACCCATTAGGGTTACAGGCATATATACAAGCTAGGGGGAAAAAACTCTTAAAGAGGGAAAAAAGTGTCTCGGTGGTCCTAGTGTGTTCACACACATCACTACCAAAATATATCAACAAATCCCCCCTCACAGTGTGATGTGAACAAGGAGCTAGCACTCATGTATAAGGAAGTTCCAAGCTATGTGGAAAGAGATCAATCCACAAAAGGAAGTAAGCCCTTTGGAGAAAGCTTCAAAATGCTTCCCAAGGTAGAGCCTTTGTGAAAAGGTCAATGTTCTCCTGTGTGGGTAAATATGCCAAATTGATCTCCCCTGCAAAGAGCCTCCCCTTGACATAATGATAATGCACCTCAATGTGCTTTGTGTGAGCATGGAAAATAGGGTTCATCATGATTGCCAATGCACTCTGACTGTCAGTGAAGATGGTAGTGGAAGAAGATTGACCAACACCCAATCAGCCAAAAGGCATCTTAGCCACATACACTCAATAGTCACTGTGAAAGCTTCCCTATCCTAAGCCTCACAACTAGAAGTGGCCACAATAGGCTACTTCTTGCTCAACCAAAATATGCATGAGCTACCAAGCATGAAGCAAAACCCACTAGTGGACATGTGAGTGTCATAGCAACCATCCTAATCAGAGTTAGAAAAAGCATGTAAATCTAGCAGTAGTGATCTCCCCTTGGGATAAAGCAATCCAAGTATTCGGATACAACTCAAGTAGCGAAAGATACACTTAACCACCTGCCAATGCTTCACACATGGGCAATGCATAAATCTACTCATATGAGAGAGAACACACTAAATATCAAGTCGAGTCATGCATAAGTAAATCAAGCATCCAATAGCCTGCTGATAGAGAATAAAATCAAATGCATCTCCAACGTCATGAAGACTCAACCATAAACCGTTTCCATAGGAGCGGCAATAGGTTTGCAATCATCAAGACCAAAATTTTGCAATAATATGTCGATATATTTTGTTTGACACACAACTATTCTTCCATCAACATGCATAAATTGAATGCCCAAATAATGATGCAAATGCCCCAAATATGACATCTGAAAAGCGGCATGCAAATTCGCCTTAAAATGAGCAATATGCTTCTCATTAGGAACAGTGAGCAGCATGTCATCAACATAGACAACAATGATCAGAAGTACATCATTTGCATGCTTAACATATAAGGTGCTCTCTATTAGACTATTCAGAAAACCATGTGCAATCAAGTAGGCATGTGATCTTTTCATACCAAGCATGTGGTGCTTATTTCAAACCATATAATGTCTTTTTCAACCTGCACACTTTGTTTTTCATGTTCATTCTGTACAAAACCACGGGGCTAAAATACATACACTTCTTCATGTAAGTCACAATTCAAAAATGTAGTTTTAATATCCAATTGATGTACATTCCAACCATGATGAGCTACAAGTGCATAGACGCTACAAACAATGGTCATTCGGTGAGTGGGTGCAAAGGTCTCATCAAAATCAATGCCTCTCTCTTGAGCATAAGCTTTTGCAACAAGCCTAGCCTTATACCTGCCAACTGTTCCATCAGGTTTAGGTTTCAGCTTGTATACCCATTTAGTGCCAATGGTCTTTTTGCAAGGAGGCAAATCACATAAAAACCGGGTACCATTCTTCATAATAACATTATATTCTGATTCCATAGTAGGCATCCAATTTTTTGAATTTTTTGCTTCATCTAAAGAAACATGCTCATTCTCATCACAAAGACTAGAAGGCAACCATACCATAGCAATCTCATGCAAAAGAAGCATTATGAGAGCCTGAACAATATGATATGACAAAGGTGCATCTAATTTGCTATCTCACAAAGTTTGCACCAGCCATTTAGGCATAGTTTTTGCCTCCTCTATATCAGTCCTCTCATCAACAAGTGCAACATGTAAGTGCAACATGTAAATTTGCATAAAAAATGGAATGATCTACATCATCATGTGGAACCTATAAAGGCTGAGAAATCGCCTCATTTGGACCAGCAATTCATTATCCACCTCTAAAAAGAGGTAGCAAAATCATCACTGTGAACAAGCTGCAATTTTTTAGTAGCTCATACTTAAGCCATCTTTTGGGAAGCAAAAACACTATATTTTGCCCATAATAGATCCTTCATAGACATGTTTACCGTGTGCTTCAAGTTTCGGTAGAGGCGATCTTGAACTACACATGCTAAATCGTTCATAAATTTTGCATAGTCTATAAGGTTATATAGCCCATGACATAAAATGCCAAAAAACAATAATAACATAACCATTCGATAGTTCATGAAATGTACATCTATCATCAACAAATTTGACAACCAAACCGACCTTGGCTAATGCTAAAACTGATAATAGACTTTTCTTGATCCCTGACACAAACAAAGTATTTGACAATATGAAAGAACTACCATCAAGAGTAGTGAGAATGATCTTACCAACTCCCATGATAGGATAAGAGGATTGTTGGTGCATGTGATAGTATTCCCTATAGGGACAGGCTCAAGTGAACCGAAGAAACTGTGTTGTGAGGTAATATGTTTGGTTGCTCCACTATCAAAGTATCAAACATCTGAGTCTACTAGAGACATACATTGTTCATGAGAAAATGGATCATAACTGCAAACAGTAGTACACATCCATTCTTCATTCTACATAAGATTTAGAAAATTTGTTTTAGGTATAGAGGCTTCTACAACAACCATTCGAGCCCCGTTTTTCTTTGCCTCTTTTGCAACCAGTTTTGGAAAACTCTTTATGACATGATCATTTTTTGCTTACTAGTAGATGAGGTCCATTTACCTTTGTCGTTCTGGCTAGCTAAGGAATTTTGATTTGCAACATGCATAATGGACATGTTCTGCTTGGACTGATCTTCCTATAACAAAACAAAGACTAACTCCTCAAATGTTAAGGCATTTGGATTGCCTTTCATCATGAGTAGAAGAGTAGAAGCAAAACTCTTATATGAATTTGGAAGACCATTAAGAACAGTCAACACAAATGAATTATCTAGAAAGACTTCATCTGTGGAAATCAACTACGCCTTCAAATCTTTATTTTTTTCCATTTCCTTCCTGCTACAAAGTGGTAAGCGTATCCCAAGCATCCTTTGCTATTTTGCAAGAGCAAATATGAGGGACAATGTCACGTTTGATAGACAAAGCTATCAATGCATGTGCAAGTTGCTCTGCAATAGGTGCAGCAAGAACCGCAACACGAACAGGAACTTGAAGATCATCATCTTCAACACCATCTGCATCACCTTCAATAACTGTATTTGCAGGTGTAGTAGGGAATTTTTCAATACCCTACACAATATTCCACAATCCTTTTGCGACTAGTATATGAAGCATCATAAATGCCTACAATAGGTAATTGGTACCATCCAACCTATCCTCAACAACCAATATATGAAAATACATCATTGCTTTCAGCCATGGCCACTTACTAAAACACCCTAATGCAAAAAATTATTGTATCTCAAAAAGTTGAACAAAACTACCCTGTCTAGCTTTGTTAAACTTGTAGCAAACTTTGAGGTGCTTATATAAGTGAATCGAGACCTATATATATGTTTGGCACAAAAGAATGAAATTGCCTACACAGACATTGTGATAATGTGTTCGAAGGATGAAATGAGCTCATATCCAAATTTCAACACCACAAAGCGAAGAAGCTTTGAATTGCTAATTGCCCTGAGTATGCTCACCAATTTTTGTGCGCTTCTGAGGCTGTGACCGAAGGGGTGGCAATGACGTCCTAGATGAAGCAGGGACCTGCTCTGATACCAATTGTTGGAGTTTGAGGCGTGCAAAAGCACGTGAACAACACAAGGAAGAAGAAGAAGCTTGGAGCACAACACACAATACTAAATGTATTACGAAGTGAATATACAAAAGATAAGTGACATGTTAGGGTTATAGGTGTATATACCATCACTACCAAAATATATCAACACCACATCCCAAATATTTTAGATCCAAAATTTCAAGTGATTCCTTGCACTATTGATACATGAAAACTGTGTTTTTCTAATATCGAATTGTCAAGTCATAGTGTGATCATGTTCAATCAGAGGTACTGCTTCTAGCGTTTTTGTAATATTGTAAATTGTTGTAGAAATGGCAAACAATGATGGAATGAATCGAGCGCTAAGTTGGACAAGGAAAACATGCTTGGAGATTCAGAATGACAAATTTCTTGATGGGAAAAGGCTACTGGAAGTACATCAAAGGAGACAATGAAAACCCTCTATATTTACCAAAGAGGAATAAGAGTGTGGACCAATTAAGAGCATATGAATAGTGGAATCAACGACCATGGAAGGTAATCTATTGACTGTATGTTCGCATACAGGATATCATGATTGGGCACATATAGGATGCCAAAACTTTGAAAGAAGCTTGGAATAATTCGGTCACATTGTATGAAACCAATATAAAGGCATGGAAATTGCAGCTCAAGAATGAGTTGCATACACTAGAGAAAAAGAGCATGTGGGTAAATGACTACACCTTAAAAATCAAAAGCATATGTGCTTCGTTTCAATCTATTGGTGTCAATGTAGATGATGATGATGATGATGATAAGGTTGAAGTGTGCCTTAATGGTTCAGAAGCTTCATATAAGTAGTTCAAAACTTCAATTCAAACCAAGGAGAATATTCCAAACTTTACTGGTCTTGTGTCCATATTGATAATTGAAGAAAAGAACCTTGATAAAAACTCAAACTCCCAAGGAAAAGCTAGTTTTGGGTAGGTATTCTACTGTAGCAAAGGAAGAGGGATGAGGTAGAGACTTCAAAAGTGCGAGAGGAAACAATAACCAAGACTAAGTCAACAACAAACCAATGCAGGAGATAGAGGACAACTTTGAGGTAGGGGGAGCCAAAGAGGCCATAGAAGTTCCCAAAGAAATAATTCAGGTAGTGACACTAATGGATGTTGGAATTGTGTTAAAAATGGTCACGTTGAACATGATTGCAGGTTGAAGAATCAAAATGGCATAAAGCAACAAAACAACTGTGCATCATAAGTGAAGATGATCTGGAGAACTTGTTCATGGTCCAACACCACATGATGAATACAATTTTTTATGATGTTTCAAAATCAAAGGTAATGTACGATATGTTGATTTAGATGCTTCAAATCACATGACCAACCATGAAAAGATAGTTTAGTAGTTTGCAAAAATTTTCAGTTCTTGGATTTGCTTAAATAGATGATGATACATCACATCCTATCGAGCATACGAGAAACATAGCATTGTCCACAGAGGATGGGAAAGTAAAACATCTTGCTAATGTACTGCATGTTCTCAATATAACAAAGAACCTAGTTTTTGTTCAACAACTGTTGATCAAGCATTACAAGTCAAGTTCAATTGAATGGTCTATATGTAGAAGAGTATAAACAGAATGGAAGCCTCATCACCAAAGGGAACAAAGTGGGTAAAATGTTCACCTTGAATGTGAAAATTCTTGAAATGAATGCAACCATGTTTGCAAAAAGGTCTAAGTGTTATTTTTGACACAGAGATTTTAGCAAATGGGACATGCAAATTTGTAGAGGCTTAAGTTCATGCAATCAAATAAGCTTATTAGTGGACTACCAAATTTCAATGTTGCAAAGATGCAGAAGGTATGTGAAGCATGTCAATTCGGTAAACAATCAAGGGCATAATTTTTGCATGACAAGCATGTTAGTGAGAATGTGCTAGAAATAATAGACACGGATGTTTGGTGTCCTGCAAAGACCACATCTATGTGATGTTGCAAGGATGATGTCACTTTCATTGATGACCATACACGAAAAGTATGGGTATACTTCATGAATGAGAAGAGTGTGGTCTCTACTCGATTTCAAAATTTAAAGGCTACGATGGACAAGCAGACAGGGAAGTATATTCACACATTAAGATACAATGGAGTAAGTGAATACATATCAAATGATTTTAGTAGTTTTCTAAAAGTTCATGGATTTTCAAGACAACATTCATGTAGGCACACACCACAATAGAATGGCATTTTTGAACGCAAAAATAAAGATATTGCAGAATAAAAAGAGGTTGGATGGATGAGAAAGTATTTGGTTGTATCACATATGTACATGCTCTGGGTGAGTTGAGGACGAAACTTGATCCAAAGGTAGAAAAATGTATCTTGATTATGTACTCCCTTGAGAAAAAGGGATATAAATGATACAACCCAATCACACGCTAGGTGAAGGTAAGCAAAGATGTGGTATTTGATGAAATGGCAAGCTATTATGTTGGTGCAAAAGAACTTAGTGTTGACTCAAATGACAAAGGAAATATTGAAATCTCAAGTAGAAAATCTCACCTAGCAATAGTTCCAACTCAAACCCATGGAGTGTAAGATTACGTGGAAATTTCATTCCAACAATTCCAACAAAGGTCTACATGTTTTGAAAACACTGATGGAAAATCAAGTGGTTTAGAGAAGAGTCTTGATGAGGAACTTGGATTGCCCTCTATGACAATTCTAGGAGTAAGAAAGGCTTATGTAGATCATACAACAAGAAGAAGTGACCTAGGAACAAGAAGATATGGAAGGATGCAAAATTTAGTGCAACCATTATTTTATATGATAGCTACATGGATCATCATTGTGCCTACACAATCAATGTAATAGAAGTTGTTGAACCTTCTTGTTTTGAAGACGCAATTGGAAACGTAGATTGGGAGAAAGATATCGATGAGAATATGGTTTGACTTAATGAAGATGAAATATGGAAGATGGTTCCATTTTCGCATGGAAAAAACCCGTAGGCTGCAAGTGGGTTTACAAGGTAAAGCACAATGTTGATGATAGCAAAAGCAAGTATAATGCACGATTGGTACCAAAAGGATATGCACAAAGATATGGTGTTGATTATGAGGAAACTCTTAGCCCTATAGCTAAATGGCTACTATTGGAGCTTTTTTGCATTGGATACAACAAAAGGATGGATTTTGCATCAAATGGATGCAAAGATTGCTTTCTTACATGGTGAGTTTCAAGAAGAAATATACATGAACCAACCACAAGGATATGAGGATTCAAAGCATCCAAAATATGGCAACAAGTTGAAGAAGGCTTTGTATGGGCTTAAACAAGCCCCTCGTGCTTGGCATGCAAGGATTGCAAATTATTTAACCTCCATTGGATTTTCTATGTGTGATGTAGATCACTCATTATATGCAAGGGTGATGACGACATCATAATTGTGACTATTTATGTTGATGACTTGATTGTAGCTGGTTATAATGAAGAAAGCATTAAAGAGGTAATGCAACTTCTTATACAAGAATTTGACATGAAAGATCTTGGTGTGTTCTGCTACTTTTTGGCCATTGAATTTATACATACAAAAATAGGTATATGGCTTTCCCAAAGGCAATATGCATTGAATATGTTGCAAAAAGTATGTTATGACTGATTGTAAGCCAATTTCTATGCCATTATATGAGAATTTGAAGTTGGATACTACATCATGTGAAGAATTGGGAAATGATAGTATGTACAAGAAATTTGCGGGATGTTTGATACATCTCATACTTACAAGATTTGATCAAAGCTACATTATAGGACTTGAAAGTCAATTTATGAAGGTTCCCAAGAAACCACATCTAGATGCTTTGAGACTTGGATTATGCATTGTTTTATGAAGCTCATGCAAAATTGTAGGTTCATGGGTACACCTATGCGGATTGTGTTGGTAGTGTTCTAGATAGAAGATCTATTAGTGGATTTCTATTCTCACTTGGGAGTGCAACTGTTACATAGAACAATGAGAAGCAACCCATGGTTGCTATGTCGAGTATAGAGGTTGAGTATGGAGGTGTTGGAATGGTAGCATGTGAGGCATCATGGCTAGAGATGTTACTTGCATATTTAGGTGTGGAAGACCAAAAGACTATCATAATTTATTGTGTTAAACTTAGTAACAATTAGCATGAAATCATGTTTTTCATGTCAGGACAAAGGATATCAAGGTACATTATCACTTCATGAGGGAAATGGTATAAGCAAGTGATATTGATCTTGTTTATGTGAGGACGCATGAGCAGGTTGCTAATATGTTCACTAAAGCACTTCGAGCAGAGAAGTTGAAGAAGTTTTGAAAGATTCTTGGATTATGGGACATGGGGATCGAGGATGATGTGTACCACTTTTCATTTCTCTGACACATATAGTGGTTATGTTGATATATGTCTAGGATAATTTTAGTAAGCTTTATTATATTTATCAACCAAGAGTGATGGCACATTTGTTTCTTACTAGCTCACTCATTTGTGGACTAGGTTTTTATTTATGTAACATTCTTTAGATATTTTACTAGTTGTATTGTTGTACTATGTCATTCTTGTATATTCTCTTTATGTAATCGAAGAGGTAGAAGAATAATCATTCTTCCTTTCCTCAATTTGAGTGTGCTCCTCTCTTTGTGTGAGAGTGTGTAAGAGATCCCTTCCTTATCTCCTTTCTCTTGACACATTCAAGAACATCCTAAATGAAATCGATAAAGATAATGTAAAGCAACCCAATGGAGAAGTTTCTTTTCCAATCCACAAAAATCTGACTGGTTGATTGCAAGAAAAGGGAGAACAAATTGATATTGAATGTGCTCCTACACATGATATAAGGACCATGTGGAGCAAATCCATGGAAGAAACAAAGGAAATAGATGATGAAGAGCTATCATACACGTTAATGGAGTGGAACCCAGTTAATGAGATTGAGTTAGGCACCAAGGAGAAACCTCATCCCATAATCGTGGCCACATGGTTATGGAATCATCCTGACTTACTTACAAAGGTAGCTTCTTTTATGAAAACTATGTTGATGTACTTTCCTAGCACTAAAACGATTTGGAAAAGGTTTGTGCAAGCCTTGAAGAACAATGAATTCCATTGATAGAGGGAGCCAAACTAATAAGGGTTAAAAGCTATAGGTTGAATCCAAAGTATACTAAAGTTGTTTCCCTAGAGATTTAAAAGGATGTTGGTCTTATTATTATTATTGTCAAACATTCCAAATGGCGTTCACTCATGGTTGTTGTGCCAAAGAAAAACACTAACAAAATCAAGACATGTGTGGATTTTAGAGACCTAAACAAAGTGTTAATTCTTGATGGCTTCCTTATGCCCTTTGCAAAACTGGTTCTCGACGAAGTTGTTGGACACACCTTGTACAACTTCATGAATGGCTTTAGCTAGTTTAACTAGATCTCCATTCACCCTGATGATCGTGAAAAGACAAATTTTATTACACCTAGGGGCACTTATGTTTATGTGAAGATGTTATTCATGGTAAGGAATGATCCTACAACCTTCAAAAAAACAATGAAACTCATATTTAAACCTTTACAATTGGAAGCCCTATGCATTTTTATGTATGACTTCTCCTCCTCCCCAGGTACTTGCACTAGTACACAAATGAATTGCTTGGATGATTGTTGGAGTTAGATGTCTGCGGAAGCACACGAACAGCACAAGGAAGAAGAAGAAGCTTGGAACACAACACACAATACTGAATGTATTACTAGAGAATGTACAAAGATAAGTAGCCTATTAGGGCAATAGGCATATATACAAGCCGGGGGAAAAAAACCTCCTAAAGAGGGAAAAAAGTGCCCCGACGGTCCTAGAGTGTTCACACACATCACTACCTAAATATATCAACAAATCCCCCCCTGGGAGTGATGCGGTGAACAAGGAGCTGGCACTCATGTATAAGGAAGTGCCAAGGTATGTGGAAATCACTCCACAAAAGGAAGTAGGCCCAAAGCTTTGCGGAAAGCTTCAAACTTCTCCCTAGGCAGAGCCTTCGTGACAAGGTCTGCAATGTTCTCCTGCGTGGGCACATATGCCAAGCTGATCTCCCCAGCAGAGAACCTCTCCCTGACATAGTGACAATGCACCTCAATGTGCTTAGTTTGAGCATGGAACACAGGGTTCCTCGCAACTGCCAATGCGCTCTGACTGTCAATGAAGATGGTGGTGGCAGAAGTCTGACCAACACCCAAATCAACCATAAGGCATCTAAGCCACACACACTCAACAGTAGCTGTGAAAGCTGCCCTATACTCAGCCTCACAACTGGAAGTGGCCACAGTAGGCTGCTTCTTGCTCAACCAAGATATACATGAGCTACCAAGCATGAAGCAAAAACCACTAGTGGACACACGAGTGTCATAGCAACCAGCCCAGTCTGAGTCAGAAAAAGCATGAAAATCTGGCGGTAGTGATCCCCCCTTGGGATAAAACAACCCAAGTAGTCAAGTACCACTCAAGTAGCGAAAGATGCACTTAACCGCCTGCCAATGCTTGACACCTGGGCAAATGCATAAACCTGCTCATCTGTGAGACAACAAATTGAATATCTGGCCGAGTAATGCATAAGTAAATCAGGCATCCAACAGCCTGCTGATAGAGGACAGCATCAAATGCATCTCCAGCATCATGAAGACTCAATCATAAACCTGTCTCCATAGGAGTGGTAATAGGCTTACAGTCTTCAAGGCCAAAACGCTGCAATAATGTGTCAATATATTTCATTTGACACAAATCCATTCCACCATCAACTTGCATAAACTGAATGCCCAAATAGTGATGCAAATGCCCCAAATCAGACATCTCAAATGAGGCATGCAAATCAGCCTTAAAATCAGCAATATGCCGCTCAATAGGACCAGTGATCAGCATGTCGTCAACATAGACAACAATGATCAGAAGCACATCATTGGCACGCTTAACATATAAGGTGCTTTCAGTTGGACTGTTCTCAAAACCATGTGCAATAAGATAGGCATGCATCTTCTCATACCAAGCACGTGGTGCTTGCTTTAAACCATATAATGCCTTCTTTAACCTGCACACGTGTTTTCATGCCCTTTCTGCACAAAGCCACTTGGCTGAAAAACATACACTTCTTCATGCAAGTCACCATTCAAAAATGTTGTTTTAATGTCCAACTGATGTACATTCCAACCATGATGAGCTCCAAGTGCACAGATGCTCCGAACAATAGTCATACGGCATGTAGGTGCAAAGGTCTCATCAAAATCAATGCCTCTTTCCTGTGCATAACCCTTTGCAACAAGCCTAGCCTTATATCTGTCAACTGTACCATCCGGTTTATGCTTCATCTTGTATACTCACTTAGTGCCAATGGCCTTCTTGCCAGGAGGCAAGTCACATAAAGACCAAGTACCATTTTTCATTATAGCATCATATTCAGATTGCATAGCAGCCATCCAATTTTCTGAATTTTGTGCTTCATCAAATGATACAGGCTCATTCTCATCATAGAGACTAGATGCAGCCATAGCATAGCAATCTGATGCAAAAGAGGCACTATGAGAGCCTGAACGAGTACGATATGATAGAGGTGCATCTAATTTGCTGTCACGCAAAGTCTGCACCAGCCATTTTGGCATAGTTCTTGTCTGCTCAATATCAGCTCTCTCATCAATAAGTGCATCATGTACATCTGCAGCAGAAATGGAATTATTTGCATCATCACATGAAACCTCCAAAGGCTGAGAAGTTGCCTTATTAGGACAAGCACTAGAATGACCACCTATAAAAAGAGGCATCAAAGTATCATACATGTCTTTGGAGCTAACAGATGTCTCCTTGGTACATGAAAGCAATGGCTGAATAGCATCTTCCACAAAAACAACCTTTACTTTCAAAACTGTATCCAACAAAAATACATTTTACTGCCTTATCATCCAATTTTCTGCGATGTTGTTTAGGCACTAATGCATATGCCAAACAACCAAAAACATGCAGTTGAGCAACAAATGGCTTGCGGTCATGCCAAGCCTCATATGGAGTGATAGACACCCTGAGTATGCTCACCAAATTTCGTGCAAATCAGAGACTGCAACCCGAGAGGTGTAGATGACGCCCTAGATGAAGCGGCAACCTGCTTTGATACCAATTGTTGGAGTTAGATGTCTGCGGAAGCACGCGAACAACACAAGGAAGAAGAAAAAGCTTGGAGCACAACACACAATACTGAATGTATTACTAGAGAATGTACAAAGATAAGTAGACCATTAGGGCAATAGGCGTATATGCAAGCCGGGGGAAAAAGACCTCCTAAAGAGGGAAAAAAGTGCCCCGGCGGTCCTAGAGTGTTCACACACATCACTACCTAAATATATCAACAATGATCATTTGGTATAGATGCAATAAGTATTCAAAACATGCAGGGGTACTAAATTGGAGTTGAATTCGAAGGTCGCCTAAAGGTACAATCCCATATCCAAAAAAAAACATAGATCTATTAAAGTTTTATAGGCTAAGGACACCAAAGGAAATTTAGAGGTTTTTAGGGCACACTACTATCATAGGAAGTTTTTTAGAATGTATGCAGTCACAACTCAACCATTTGCCAGGCTTATAGGTAAGGATTCTATTCAAGTGGGAAGAAGAGGCTTATCAAACTCTCAAGTAAAAAACTTGGAGCACCCATCCTAGCTATAATTGTTTGGTCTAAATATTTCCAAGTACATGTGGATGCAAGTGCATATGCAATCGGGGAAGTTCTTACTAAGCACAATTAGGAGTATAAATTGGGCAAACCAATCCAATATGCAAGCTAGATATTGACTAAGGTTGAAACATTTCTAGGCTCAAGGCCTTCAGACCACAAATGCATTGAAGTTTTTTGCTTTCCTAACATTTTTCTCACCTTTAGCAAGGTTTTAATTAGTACTCTTGCCCTACTCTCTTTCTTTCATAATTTTTGGAAATAAAAATTTGATCTTAGTGGCTGATTAAGTAGTTTTTGGGTAAAATAAATGTGAATAAAACATTTTTTAATGAATTTTGGTGCCACATACTAGCTCAAGAAAGTAGAATGCCTTTGTAGTTTTTCCAATATTTCTTGGTACTTTTTAACTTTTTTCTAGATTTATCTGGAGTTTTTTCCTTATTTCCACACCTTTGAGGGTTTATTCACTTGAGTATGGAGCTTTTTGGGTGCTTTTGGGTGAGAAAGTGAGTCCCAACTTAGTGATTTTTTTTGGGGATATTTTCTTGCTTTTTTGTAGGATTTTAAAGCAATTTTTTGAAGTTCTTAGGTATTTTTTGTCGTGTGTGCTAGTGTGGGATAGTGGCCTAGAGAGTGAGCTACATTTCCAAGGCAAATATCTTAGGAGACACATGGACAAAGTAAAATTAAAGAGAAGTGTGCATATGGACAAGGGGAGTCAACAAGAAAGGGAATTGTTAGTTAGTGAATCATATGCTAAAATGTGTTTAAGCATAAGAGGGATGTGACTATTGTTTGTACGCATGTGTAGAAAGTTCTTCTCCCGCTTGAGAGCCAAGTGAAGTGTAAGAGAGAATAGAATATACTCCACTATACATTATCTCCAACAAGTCCAACACCAATCAAAGAAGACAAATAGGTGTGGCTTGAGTGCTACTCAAGGAGGATAGTTGCAGGTTATCAATGCAGTGTGATCAATGCTCCATCCTTGGAGGAAGATTTAGTAAAAGGGTGCATAGAATTAAGTCAATTAGTCAAGGTGAAGAGGTTGGATGTAGAGACTATATACTTGCAAGTATAGTACTTTGAGTACTTCAATTATAATTGTGTTGTACTCTTTTGTCTCAATGTGTATTTCTACACTACGTGAAGGCATTTTCCCTGTCTACTTTCTCTATAAAGGCTTTTAACACTTTTACATTAATCAATTGAAGATTACTTTGAGGTGAAATGTGTGTGTTCATTTTCCCCTCTACTTTTCCTCTCTAAAACACTCAAAGCCCCTTTCTCTAAGGAATCCCCCAACACAAATGACGAAGTTGCATTGATTGTAGCTATGGAGTGCATGAGCTATAGTACTTAATAAATGATAAGGATTCACACATACACCTACGAATATTATGATAGCCATGTGATTCACGTGGTATTGAAGATGATGGTCTTGAATTTCATAGTCTTGCTATGGTTCCTATTGCACCTATTGTAGAGAAGCTTTGAGAGGCAAAAGATGCTCATGCACATGCACATGCATTGATATATTTTTCTATTGAAAATGCCATCGTCCCTCAAATTTCCTCATGCAAAACAACCAAAGATGCTTGAGATACTCTTGCCACACTATACCAATAAATAAATGATGCTTCTGTCGTTTACCTTTAAAAAAAGTTGGAGAGTGAGCATATGAATGAAGGAGATTCAATGGATAATTTCTTGATAAAGGTCAAGGATTTCAATGAGGATTTGATTTCTACCAATGAAGTTTTGCCAGATAGTTCATTTGTGCAAACTATTATTAACGTTCTTCCAATTTGCTATTATATTTTTTTATACTCTTTGATTGATGATGAAAGGCAATACAAATTCCTCAACCTTTGAGGAGTTAGTCTATGTTTTGTTGCAAGAAGATCAATCTAAACAAAATAAAACAATTATGAGTGTTGCATATTAGATTTCTCAGTTAGTCAAAATGGTAAAGGTAAATGGAGATCACCTACTGGTAAACAAAAGTTAGCTAATATGGCACAATCAAGGGCCCATGAGCACTCTTGTATGTGCAAAGGGGCCATGCTCTCATGCTCAAAATCAAACTAAAATATAAATGATGTATCATTGAAAGGATTGATTTCTTAGTGTTTTTTTATGTTTGAGAGGAAGAAAACCTTCAAATTCACTTTTTAATTAAGCAATTTTTCCATGAGCTCATTCTGTATTGTATCTAATCACCCTATGATCATTTGTCTGGATGTGCTAAAAGAGGAATTCACCCCAATTGATCACAAACATTTTTTTTCAGATCTCATTAGGGAGAAAATGCTAAAAAGCTTGAACTAGAAGAAAAATCATTATAGCAAAATAAGAAAGTGAGAAAAAATAAACATAAGGTCCAGAAGAGAACCTATCAGGTACTTATTTGAATTATCCCAAATACGCATGTCCTCCATTTCTTTTCTTGATTTAAACACAAATTATTTTGAGTAATTATCATTAAATGAACAAGAGATTCCACTTATACAGGCTAGTGAGATCCTAAAAGTTTTTATCTTCTAAGAAATTAAGCTCCCAAAAGAGCATACCCACCTCAACATTTGTGATTTTCTACGATCATAGCAATAAGATTGTGAGTGGGATGTCAAAACAATAATCACATACAATATAGTAGCTTTAACAAGGGAAACCACTTCTTGAAAAAACTGATGGAGTTGATTATAGAGGGAGGACATGATAACTAAAAGAGAATGTGTGAAATGTGGAGAATGAGTTCTCCTATGCGCAATGAACACTTCTAGTGAACCCTTGTATGTCCAACACTTGGACAAACAATTGCACCTAGATAGCTTGCTGCTCTCAATAAAAAACTCAAATGGACTTGTGCCGTTAGTCAATCAAACTAGACAAATAGAGCTTTCTAACAAGCTATAAATAAATTAATTTGGACAAGTTTTGACTAGGAAATGCAACTAACAAATATCAACTACCTGTCCACACAAGTATGCTGAAGAACTAAACTTCACTCTCGGACTGATAACTCCTTGAATATATATTCTTTGAGGAAGATATTTGGGGCACAAAAGGTGCACACAAATAGATTTCCAATAAGCTAAAAATCAAGTAATTTGGATGAGTTTTGGTTAGGAAACTCAACTGACCAAAATAGACTACCTGAGCATACAAGTATACTAAAAAATTGGACTTCACTCTCTAACAGATATCTCACAGAATATAAAACCTTTGAATGAGATATTTGAGAGAGATAAACTTAATGCAAAGATATTTCCAACGAGCCAAAAATCAAGCAATTTGGATGTTTTGGTTGGGAAACTTAACCAACCAAAATAGACTACCTATCTACACAGGTATGCTAAAAAATTGGACTTCACTCTTTGACTCATATCTCATAGAATATATAAGTTTTGAAGGAGATATTTCAGATAGAATAGTAGACAAGATAAGCTTTCCAATGAGTTTTTAAATGCAAGAAATGGTTACATATACAATGAGATATGAGCTTCACAACAGAGCTGTGTACAAAATGACGCGCGACTAGAAGGAGTCTATGGGAGACAAAATGACAAAATGACTAGATCGGACTATTGGGAACTCTTGCCTCTTTCTCTCCTTGTTTAGAACATGTTCCCACTCCACTTTTATAACCAATGAGCATGTGAAGAAGTTTGTGCCTCCTTCTTAACTCACCACTTTGCCCACTACATGCTATTGACTACAAGGCAGATATTGTATCTTTTACTCATCATGAATTTTGACTATACTTTTTTTCTTTTCTCTTCTTTTCCTTTATCTTTATATTTGGTAAGTTTATCCAAGCATATCTTATGTGAAAATGAGCTTGTACGTTTATCTTCAACACTCCCCCTCAAGCTCATTTGGGAGTTATCTTCAACCATGTCTTGCAAATTTATCACATCCTTGAAGCCTTTGAGTTTAGAAGCATCCAAGAACTTTGTAAACATAACTGCAACCTACTCTTTGGTTCTGATGAACTTTATCTCCACATCTTTGCTCAATACCTTCTCTCTTACATAATGCTAGTGGACCTCTATGTGCTTGCTCCTTGCATGAAACATAGGATTGCTTGCGAAATAAATATGTGACATGTTATCAACGTATATAGGGATGGTTCCAACTTGCACTTCAAGATCAGCCAAAAGCTTTTTAATCCCCATTGCTTCACATGTGGCAAATGCTAATCCTCTATATTCAGCCTCCATGGATGAAAGTGCAATAGTAGGTTGTTTCTTTGAGCACTATGTGATATGTTTGCTTCCTATCATGAACACATAACCTGAGGTTGATCTCCTATCTTCCTTTGAACCTCCCCAATCAGCATCGCTAAAGCCTTTGACCTGCAATTCTTCATCAAACTTGTAAAACAAAGCATGATTAACTGTATGCTTTATGTATCTCAACACTTTCTTGGCGGAATTTAAACGTTCACTTGTCGGGGCTTGCATAAACTGAGAAAGTACACCAACAACATAAGATAAATCAAGTCTTGTAATGTTTGCATAGATTAATGATCCTACAATGCTTTTGTATGTCGTTATATCTTCCAATAGTTCTCCATCATTTGAGCAAATCTTTGTATTTGTGTCCAGTTGCACTGTTTCTTGAGGTCTCTGCTTGAAGCTATGGATCAAGGATGATGTATTATGCTTGATTCCACTCTTGGAAAATTATAGAATGAATTCCTCTAGCAGTTGACCTATGTTCCGATAATTGAGACTATTTAGAGGTTGAAACCAAGCTAAGGCAGTACCCTTGAGAGTCAAACCAAATGCCTCGAACTTGGGTGAACAAGTCCTCAACCTGTTCAGCTCTTAACCCTTGCTTCAACTCGGCCACATGATCATAAGGGTATCCAAATCCATCAAAATAGTTCTTCATAACCTTGACCACTTGAGAAGGTCTAAGGGTTCTTGAGTGCTCTCAGGGTCTAGGTAATGGAAACTCATGTTCATCTCTTTGATGCCTATGAGCTAGATGTCTCTCTCTTCCACGTCTTTCATTTTCAAATCTGGATCGGTCTCTACCCGCGTTATGTGCAAAGCTTACCTCAGGTCTCTCTCTAGTTCTTTCCCTCTGGGTTTCATGAGTTTGGGATGATCCTGCTCCTTGGAGGCCATGGGGGACATTAGATCTTGGTGGAGAGATAATCAATTCACTCTTCCAGGTGTATGCATGCCTATCATGTTTTGTTACCAAGAACATTTTCTCCAATGTGTTATCTAGATAGACAACTTTGCCTGGTGTCTCTGGATCCTTGAACTTGTAGATGGTGACTATTGGGCTAGGTTGACCTGCCTTGAATCTCCAAAAGGCTTCCTCCGTTTCTCTATTCACGAATAGTTCTATGCTTTTGTTGTCTTGAGGGATCCAATCTGGAGTGATTACTCTAGTCAAGACTGACTTACCTCTGGGAGTCTTGGGTTCTCATCCTAGGTCTCCTTGCTCTAGATCTCCTATGTCATTCTCAGAAATGATATTTCCAAATTCATCTATCCTATCTGGTACACTGGTCACTACAAACATGGTTCCTTCCTTACCAATGTATGACCCCTCTTCGAGCTTGACCACTGGGTGTTCATGTCCAAAAGGTTGGCCTGGATTTTTGCGTTGGACCACTGATTGCCTCAAGCCATCCTCATAGATGCGTGCAACTAATTGGTTGGTCCTGATATACTCATAGGGGCCTTTTGGTGTCTATAAATAAGCAGTACCTGAGGTACATATGGGTCTCTCCATGCTAAAAGACATTTCTGAATCACTTGTGTCAGAACGTAGCACGTAGGGATAACCACTTAATTGTTGTGCCCAAGACTTAGCTGTATGGTTGACACTAGCCTCAAATGATCTAATGCTTTGTCTATCCTTGCCTAAGTGTCTGCCAGATCTCAGGTTCATAAGCCTTGTCTTCTGGTCCCAAGGTTCTCTTGTATTGCTCAAAATCCTTTGGGAATCCTTGGTTTCCTAGTCCCACTTGAGGGTCAACTTCAAAATAGTATATCTAATAACCCATGAGCTTTCCAACAAACCCAAAATCACAAAAAACGGATTTCGTATGAGAAAGTTATGCCAATTCAGGGTTTAGGGGGTTAAAATAGGGAAACACGACCTCTCTGGGATTGCTTCAGAACAGGTGATACACGATACTTAGGAAGTATTGGTGATACTTGGAAGCAGACGATACATGATACTTGTCTTGCCACGATACATGATATCTGAACTATACGATACACGATACTTGGAATTCCACGATATGATACTTGTCCTTGGATGATACATGATGCTTGATGAGTATCGGGGCGATACACGATACTTGAGCACTCAGGATACACGATACTTGAGCACTCAGGATACACGATACTTGAGCACTCAGGATACACGATACTTGGACTTCACGATACTTGAGAAGTCACGATACACGATACTTGTGAAGTGATGATACAAGATACCAGATGGTCGCAATACACGATACTCAATCGGACGATACACGATACACAATACACAATACATGTGAGGTATCACGATACATGGGGAGACAATACACGATGCTCGACAAGTATCACGATACACAAGAGTTCTGGTATCGCGATACCTAAACTCAATCGGACACGATACTTGGAGTTTTTGAAGTCCAAATTCAAAAATTTTTGCAAATATGTGTACCTTGTCCCCTCCTTATCACTATATGTGCCTGTAGATGCAAAAGTTCTCTCCAAACCCACGATACCACACTCATGATACTTGGCACAAGTCGTGTCAAGTTCGAGATTGGTCACTCAGTTTTTTATGTGTTTAGAGTATCTGAAGCGTATTTCTCCAGCATTTCAAGCTCTAAACTCCTCTATGCTTCTTATATTCCCTTTACTGTCGTGTTGGGGCACTGCCCCCAGACCCCCACGAGGGGGACCGTTGGCCCTATGGGACCCCCCAGCTAGGGGGCCCATTGGCCCCCTTGGACCCCCAACCGGGGCTACTCACCGCTGCCCTAGACCCCACAATTGGGGACCCTGGTAACTCAGTTTCCTTACAATACCTTACATGGTCCAATATGACCTTCATCCAACATGCAAGTCAGATTCCCATCAATAGGGTAATGCACGCTTGGCTTCTCCCCATAATGGGGGCCTTACAAAATGTGCATACAATCATGAGGGGTAGACATTGATCATATCCTAACACCCTCCTCAATGTTTACCGAATGATAAATCAAGTAGGTCTTGGTCTTATGCCCATATGTTGAAGATGTCTATTGCTATGCTCTCTTCCAAGTGCTTTAGGTGAATATGTCAGCACAATTTGCCTCTGTTGGGCAATATTCTAGCTCCACAATTTTATCTTCAATTAGCTCACGAACATAATGGTACTACTTTAATTTGCTTCTTCCCACCTGTGTATCTTCTTCTCCATGAGCTTGCATGTGTGTGTGATGTTTGAAATGTGTGTCTAACGGTGTAATCTACCCTATCCCCTTCTGTTTTTTTCCATTGTAGTGTGTGTGTGAAGTTTGGTGAGTTGTGGATCACGAGTTGGTGTTTCTCACCACTCAGTATTTTGATCATAACTCAAAGTGAGTTTGTCAAATTAGACTGAAGATATTGTTGGATGCATCTCATCGACAGATTTGAAAGGAACCTGCTATTGACCATATTTGAGTATCGGACCTGAGAGAAAAGACCTAATTTGTGCCTACCATTGACACCATGATTGCTGCGCTGCAAAATCTTCAAAAGTACACTTGAGCAGCTACCAACTCCACTAGGAACACTAAAGAACAAGCACCAGAGAAGAACCAAAAGTGGAAGATGATGGACAATGGAGAGTAGGAAGAAAGTGTATGGAGGGCTGAGAGGGATAGGGTAAGGAGGGATAAGGTTGGGGCTAGGTAGAAGGATAAAGAGAGGGGCATGGAGTAGGCTTAAGGGCTCTAGAGAGGGCCAAAATGATGAAACATGAAAGCTACAGAGGGTGCACAGGGAAAAATGTGAAAGATATGGTAAAATAAGGTGAGAATAGACCGTGTGAACCATGTGCAAAAAAAAAAAGACACATGAAGAATGTGCATAAAATATGTGGGTTTGGACCAAAAAGAGAAGTAAGGTCCAGATTTTGGCAAAACTAATGCAAAAAATTGAGTCCTCCAGGGTCGAGAAACATGAAAATGACCCCAAATTTGAAGAAAATGGCAATCAAAGGTGCAATTTAGAGCCAAAAAGTATTTTTTTGAGAAAATAAAAAGGAAGGGTAACCACCATAGGATAAATTTTATCCTATGGTGGGTGGGCGCGAGGGGGGGGAGGTGGGGGGGGTGGGGGGAGGCACACCCGGGTGGGGGGTTGGGGGGGAGGTGAGACGTTCAACCCAAGCATGTACGAAACTGAACGGGGGCACCAAGATGATTACCAAAGAACGTGTTTTTATATTATGTTCGCAACTCTCTTTTACAAGGGACGGCAATGAGAGATTGGTATGAGGAGTACTAGTACCCCTCATAGTTGCACAATTTGGCATAGTAGGGCATACCCCCAAGCACCAAGATGGGCTGGATAGAAAAACAGGGTTGTGACATCCTCCCCTAGCTTGGAGAGCTTGTTTCCCTCAACAAGCGGGTTCAGGTCTTACAAAATTTGGGGTGATTACAAAAAGTAGGAATATTAAAAGGGGCTGAGAGCCAAGATTGGCTTAAGTGCTTTGGTAATATTTATGCACTAAGGGATGGTCGGGGCCAAAGGTGTCGATCGGGATCCAATCAGAATCGACTAAGGGGTGACCTTTCCACTTGATTAGGAACTAGGGCCCTTCGTGGGTGTTGCGATCTCGTAAAATGGCCTTGGGCTCGAATTGGTTCTCACCATCATGAAGCACTAGGACCTCACATCCATATTTGGTGTCGGGTTTGAATCGTTTGAGGAGACTCACATGAAAAGCATTGTGGAACTGTAGGTAGTTGGGTAGCTTCAAGTTGTATGTGACTTTGTTGATCCGCTTCTCGACTTTGTATGGGCTGTAGTATCGATGATTGAACTTGTGCGTTATGTTTTGAGGAAGAGTGATGTTTCGTGCACTGAATAAGACTAAGTTGCTGACTTGAAAGGTTTTCTTGGGCCACCTTTTCTTGTTTGCATATCTAGCCATGCGCTCTTTGCTTCGCTACAAGCTGGACTTGGCCTCTTCTAACTTCATCTTCCACTAATCCAAAAGGGCTCCATAGTCAGGGTCGTTCATGGAGAGTGTGGAGTCTTGCATAATCGCTAAGGGTGTAATTACCTCCTTGTCTGTCACCAACTCAAATGGGATCATCTTTGTGCTCGAGTGGACTGACATGTTGTAGTGGAATTCCAAGATGTCCAAGTGTTTGGTCTAGTCCTTCTGATCGGTTCGAACATAGTTGCAGATGTAGTCTTTGATGGTATGATTTAGTCGCTCTCTGTCCATCTGTTTGCGGGTGATAAGCTGAAGAGAATATGAGTTGTGTTCCCAAGAGGCAGAAGAGTTCGGTCCATAGTCAGCTCAAAAAACATCCGTCGCGATCTGACACTATGGCCAAGGTGAGGCCGTGGTACTTCACAATGTGTGCGAAGAAGAGGTGGGTGACTGCCTTTGCATTCAGAGGTGGTTTGGTCGGAATGAAGTGAGCTGCTTAGTGAAATAGTCCACTATGACAAATATGGTGTTATATCCTTGGGATGGTGGGAGCTCGGTGAAAAAATCCATGCTGATCATGTCCCAAGGTCGGTTGGGAACCGGTAATGGTTGTAGAAGGCCTGCGAGGTTTGATTCGATCTTGGCGAACCAGTTGGCACGTAGGGCATGTTTCCACATATTCCTATACTTGAACCTTCATGTGTGGTCAGTAGAAGTGTTTGTGTAGTGTCTCGTACCTATGGTTTTGACCACCGTGACTGGCCACCTTGCAATCATGTGCTTCCCATAGCAACTGCTTGCGTAGTTCAAAGTCGTTTGGCATGTAGATTTTGCCTTTGCGGTAGAGTATGACCTCTTGAATTGTATAGCGGCCGGGTTGGTTGGCACTTTGAGCCTCGTTCATGTGTTGGAAATGGGCATCCTGTTCCTGGGCACATTGAATTTTGCCTCTCAAGTCTAATGAGACTGTGGACAGCTTGGATTTTGGGTCTTTGGCTTAGTGCATCTGGCATGACATTTTGTTTTCCCAGTTTATGAAGGATTTCGATGTCGAACTCGGCAATAAAGTCCTACGACCTTGCTTGCTTTAGGCTCAGCTTGGGTTGGGAAGCAAAGTAATTTAAAGATATGTTGTCTCCACTTGCGTAAGCAATGGACCACCACTAGCGTTTCCTGTTCATGTGTGCTCCACCTAAGTTTGGGTCCGGTTAGTTTGTGGGATTCGTAAGCTACGGGCTGCCCATCTTGCATGAGCATGCCACCAATTGCTGAACCAGAGGCATCCGTGTGGACCTCGAATGGTTTGTCAAATTTTGGGAGCTTAAGGACATGAGCATTGCACATGGCCACCTTTAGTGCTTCGAAGGCTTCTTCTTCGTCAGGCCCCCATTTGAATGATTCATTTTCCTTGATCAATTCTAGAAGTGGAGCGGTGATCTTGCTAAACCCTTGGATGAATCGATGGGCAAATTGGCAAAATCCAATGAATTCCCACACCTCTTTCACAGACTTTGAGGGGGCCCACTTTAGTAGCGCTTCTACTTTTTGGGGGTCGATGTGTAGTCCAAGTTTAGAAATGATGAACCATAAGAATTCCACTTTCTTCATGCAAAATTCACACTTATTGGGCTTTGCAAAAATCCAGTGAGCCCGTAAATGTTGGAAGATGTCCCGAACATGCTCATGTGTAGTATTCCTCTAAAGTGTAGCTATAGATAAGTAGGCCATCGATGTAAATGATGAGGAACAACTCTAGCATATCCCAAAAGCCATTGTTCATCTCTCGACAGAAAGTGGTCGGTGCGCCTATGAGTCCGAACAGCATGACGGGCCATTCATAGCTTCCATAATGCGTCCGAAATGTGGCCTTCTCAATGTGTTCTTGTGCCACTCTAATCTAATGGTACCCAGAATGGAGGTCGATTTGTGTGAAGTATCGAGCCTTGCCGAGGCGGTCCAAGAGTTTTTCCATCACTAGGATGGGGTACTTGCTCTTGATCGTGCTCTTATTAAGTGCTCAATAATCTATGCATAGATTTAGGGAGCCACCTTTCTTCTTCACAAAGAGGATGGGGGCTCCACAAGGTGAGCTACTTGGTCAGATATACCCTTGCATTTCCAACTCATGTAGTTGCCGCTTGAGCTCTTGGAGGTCGATCTCATTCATTCTGTATGGGGCCCGAGATGGGGGCAGTTGGTTCGGAAGCATGTCGATTCGATGTTCAACGTTCTGCAAGGAGGGAGATCGGGGGAGAGTGCGTTTGTGAGCACTTCTGTGAACTCTTCCATAAGCATTTGGAAACTTGGGTGATCGATCTTAGATATATGAATTAGTTTCGGTCCCATCTCCTCTTCCACTGGTCTAAGGATGCATAAATGAGCTATCCCACCTTGGTACATGGCCCTTTTGAACTGCTTGTGAGATAATGTCATTTGGGGATACTTGGAAGTTGAGGTCCTTGTTGTGACTCATGTTCACCTCTATGTTTCTGCTTGTATTCCTTGTGTTCGTTGTCAGATGGCCAGTTTGCCCGAGGGGCATGGACTTGATTGCAATCGATGAAGAGGACCTGTCCATTCTGGTCCAAAAGTACCTTTTCTACCCCTTTCCCGAAGAAGGAGATCAGGTGTTGATCCATGAATTCAAGTCCAAGGATGACTTTGAACGTCTCCATGGGAATGATGAGGAAGTTCAAGTGGCCGAACCATTGGCCTAATGTAATCAGGACCCCTTTTGCGTGCCTCACATAACTGTCTTCACTTTGAGCAAAAACGAGGGACATGCGAAGGTGTTTACTGAGCTTCAGTCCAAGGCATTGAGCACATTGAGGTGTCATGAAGTTGTGTGTGGTGCCGGTGTCTAGCATCACTGGCATCCGTTTGCCCCTGACCTCTACCATAATGAAAACTTGGTGTATGATCAGCAATGGGACCGAGTGGCATTGAGCTTTCCCTTTCAAGGTGGATGGCCTGGGTGATGAAAATTCTTTCGAGTCATCATTGTGAATCTCGGTGATCTTTGGCCATGAGGTGGATGCCTCCTCTCGTGAGGATCCCTTCGTCGTTTGCACTCTAGTGTCTGAGTGTGCTTCTGGTGGTGTGAGCAGGGCTTTTACTCCTCGTCCACATTGATTCTTGAGAGGCTTTCGTTGAGTTGATCCTTGATCTCTAGTTGAGGTGGTGTCTCTGCGGTTTGTTTGGCCTCCATTGCATGTCCGTGCGAGCCGGTTAGAGTAGGCATCATTGAGGCGTTCTTCTATCCAAGCGGCATCCTCCCAAGTCTAGGGGTCTTGTTTCTCCACTTCCTTTCGGTAGTACAGGGAGCATCCATAGAGGAGCCCGTGTAAGTGATCGCTTTTTGCCATGTCAGTTATTCGGAGCATCAGTTTGCAGTATTGGGATACATAGAGTCCAATGAACTTCTCTTGATGTAGGTTCCTCCATTCATCCCTTGTCTGGAATGCTTCCTTGCGTGGCACAAAATAGTCGATGAGGGCGGTTTTGACGTGCTCCCATGAGGGCTAGGGTTGCTTCTTTTGTTCCACCATGTACCAAGCAGAGGCTTCATCCTGTAGGAATTGACCGGTGATGCGCGTTCAATTGTTGCAGCCAACCCGGAGCATCTAGAGGTAGCTTTCCATTGCTTCAATCCATCACTTGATGGCTATGGAGCTTCGACCACCTCGGTACTTGTCGGGTGAATTTGATTTGAAGAAGCTGAAGGAATCTGGGTCATCGAGATCCACCAGTTGGAGTTGAGTGATTGGTGTGGGATTTATGGGGGTTTGATCCAGTTGGGATGTTTGGGTGGTGGTTGGTTGGGGCATCGATTGGGTGCTTGGTTTAGGTTGTGGTTGGGGCATCAGTTGGGGGCTTGGTTGAGGTTGTGGTTGGGGTTCTGGTTGGTCCTTAGTTAGGATGTGCATTTTGGCTAAGGTTGCTAGCCGGGAGAGGGCATCTTCTAGCTGGTCTATGCAGTTGTGGACTGGGTTGAGGTTGGGTGGGATTAGGTTGGTATCCAATTGGGTGTTGAGCTCGACGTTGCGTTCAGCCTCTTGGAGGCATTCATGTAAGTCTGCATTTGCTAGGATTAAATGGTTGATTTCCTCTTCTAAAGCTTCCCGTCGGGCTTTGTGACATCGCCGCCATTCGGTCACATTCTTGGCGCGTTCCCTCCCCAAGGTTAGACCTTCCGTGCCAACATCATATTCGCTAGCCATGATGGCATGGAGCCAAACGACGACAACCCGAGAGGGCAAGGGCACCTAAGGGTTGACTAAAGATCTAGGGTGCACAGGCACCTAGGGGGTGAGGGTGATGGTCCAACGGGTAAAGAAGGTGGAGGCGTTGCCTTGAGGGGGGGAGGAACAAAGGGCGCTTACCTTGGAGGGGGGGAGAGGGGGGGGAGAGGGGGGGCCAAGGAGAGCCTCGCTTGAGGGGGGGTAGGGGGTGCCTTGCTTGAGGGGGGGCAAGGGGATGCCTTGCTTAGGGGGGGCAAGGGGGTGCCTTGCTTGTGGGGGGAGGGGGGCAAGGGGGTGCCTTGCTTGAGGGGTGGCAAGGGGGGGGGAAAGGGCCCTTGCGTGAGAGGGTGGGAGGGAGGGTGAAGGAACTCACGTGACATCAAATAACTTCCAATGGATGGGCCCAAGATGTTAGATGGTGCCACCAGCACTGGTGTAACAGTCTGCCTATCCAAAGGCTTCCCCTAGGATCGTTGCTCTGATACCACTTGAGATGTTCAACCCAAACATGTACGAAACTGAACGGGGGGCACCAAGATGATTGCCAAAGAACACGTTCTTATATTATGTTCGCAACTCGCTTTTACAAGGGACAGCAATGAGAGCTTGGTATGAGGAGTACTAGTACACCTCATAGTTGCACATAATTTTGCACTGTAGGGCATACCCCCCAAGCACCAAGATGGGCTGGATAGAAAAACAGGCTTGCAACAGGAGGGGGTAGGGGGAAGTGGAAAGTTTCTTTTTTTGAAATAGAGAAAAATAAAAGAAAATCAGCCGCTTGGGGTGTTTTTTTGGAAAATTCCAAAAAATAGAAAAAAATACAAATAAAATCCAAAAAAAATAAAAAATCCAAAAATATTCAAAAATATTCTCAAAACATTCCCTAAATTTCTAGGCCACTTATCCCACTCAAAACCACAGAGAGCTTCCTTTTTTCCTCCATTTTATCAAGAAAATGACATTTGAAAAAAGATGAAAAATGCTAGAAAAAATTCTTAAAATTCTTTAAAAAGAATTCCTAAAAATTTTCAAAAAAAATTGTTCATGCAAAGGGCTATGAAATGGCTTCTAATATGCATAAAAGCTCAAAGAAAAAGTATGAAAATGGATAAAAACTAGTAAAACTTAAGCAAAAAATGGTACGAGAAGGTTATGTACAACCTAGCAGCTTTTGTAGGTTCCAGGTGATCTAGAAATGTTCACTTGTGTTGATGCTAGACCTTGAGCCGTGATATGATGACTAATTGAAACTCTTTGCCCTCCATAATCTCCAATTGTACTGCACTTCATTTGGTTTGTCTTCTTTTTGGGCATATTGACCATTTGATAGGGCCATCCTAAATCCTTCATTAGAATACTATCTCCTCCATACTACATCTTTTGCATCTTTGTTTCAGCTACTGTGTGACTTAATCTGCAAAAATTCATTTTTTCCATTCCAGCTTCTTCAGCCAATGGAATCCTCTGTTTCCAAAGATGTGCAAGTACTCTTTTTGCATCCTTGTAAAGCCATGCACTTACTGCCATAAAAAATAACATAATATATGATATCCATACTAGTATCCATAACAAAGTGGCCACTGATATAGGATTTGAAGTAGCTTCATCATTGCTGCGCTTAAAGGATTTCCTTTTCTTCTCTCTTATATGGCCTTTAACTGAGAATGTTTCACTCGAATCAGTAATCTGAATGATGTCCTCTTTTTCTTCATAGACTTCCTCTCTACTTGATTTTGGAAAAATTCCATAGCAAGAAGATGGGTCTTCTGCATGGAACCAAGCCAACATGTTTTCTTCTTCATATAAATTCGCCTCTTCATATAGATCTTCCTCTGGGTTGTCCAACAATTCTTCCTCCATACAAATACCAATTGTCTACATCATGCTAGTATGTCTTTGGTTGTCTGGACCTTCTTCTAAAAATATCTGTTGTAACTATTTTCCCTCTTGCTTTACCCACATTGTGTCCTTACCCCAGTCATGCAGCACATTGGCATGCCTTAACCAAGGTCTACCAATCAACAGGGAAAACTTCCTTCTACCTATGGCAGCCTTAAGACAACAAAGTCCAAGTTAAACATGGTACCTTGTATCTCAACTAGGACTCTAGGGACCATTTCCATAGGCCTTACTATGCTTTGTTCTTCCAATGTTATAGTGAAGTTGGCAGGTCTTGAAGGTTGTAGTCCAATCTTTTTCATGGTATGTTGAGGCATCAATTTAATGCCAAAACCTCCATCTACAATAACTCCTTGAACTCATGCCCTTTGATAGTGACTGTTAGCCGAGGTCTCTTATAATCTGTGAGGGGTGCTTCCCCTACAATTCTATCTTTATGCATAACAACAGTCTTTGCCCCTAAACTTGTTGTGGAAGCCTCATTAATTATCTGCAAGAGCTATGACCTGAATTTTACATCCATCTTTATTAAATCAAAAGTACTAACCTCCTTTTTCATGGACTTAAGTAGTCTTGAAGCTTTCGATTCCTTTAGAGCATGGGCTCTAATTTGACTTATCAAACTCCTCATGAGCCCTGTTGAATGCATGTCCAATGGCATCACGAGTACCTATGAAATCTTCTTTTTGCCTTGTATTTGCACATGTGCTAGCTTTCTCTTCAGATATCTCTTTGTCTTTGTTCAGTCCGTTAATCCTTGACTTCTGACTTATTTCTGGTTGAGCCTTCCCATTGCTTCTTTTCTGCACTGCAAAAGATTCGATATCTTCTAACTCTACCACCCTAGTAGATGGTGATGGCACCTTGACTTGTTCTACAACTTCTTCTTTGCACACATAAAAATCATTTGAATGTGGGGCCTAGATGAAGATGCATGGTCCTTAGGACAAAAATTGGTATAATGGTCCCTATCTTCTGGGCAATTTCTGCAAGGGGGGGCATTTTCTAGCAAGGTGCACCTACTTTGGTAATGCCCACATTCTACACATCTGAAACAAATAATTGGCCTCCTTGGCCCATTTCCAAAGTTATCCCTATGTCTAGGGTTGTAATTGTTACTTGGATTGGGTGTTGCTACCATCACGTTGGTTGGTGGTAGAGCTCCTCCTTGTGTCCAATATGTTGTTACAGGTATACCTCTTGACTAACATTCGTGAGCCTCATGACCAGCTTTCTTGCATAGTTGGAAATTTACACTCAAAAGTGGACACTCACTTACCACATGACCTTGCTTGCTGCACATGGTGCACCATAATCCACTTTTGTTGCCACCTTCCTTGAGTTCCTGTAACTCCTATCAAAGTTGAGCCAACTCTTCTGCTTGAGCTTCCTCTTCTTTTTGTATCTTCAATGCCTCAATTTCTCATCTTAACTGAGTTACTTTTCTCCTCTTTGTGGGGTTTATTCCTTTTTAATCTCTCAAGCTCTTTCCTTAGCTGAATTACTAGGTCCTCAAGATCTGGAGGATATGATAAACTGGAAGAGCTTGCCCCATACTGATGCCTAATTTGCTCCAATCTTGTGGCTGTATTAATAAACTCTTCTATTGTTGATCTTGGTAACACGAACTCTTTTATTTTATATTGTGTTGATATGGGAAGTGGTTTAGCCAACCACTTCTTGATGAAAAAATCATGGGGAGGGTCTAGCAATTTGGCCATTAATGCCTTGGCTCTGGTAACAAATTTTGGAAAGGTCTCCCCAAGACCTAGTCTTGAATTTTCTAACTCTTCAATAATGTTTTCAGTTGTGCTCCCTTGTTGGAATTGTGTCCTAAATGCTTCCTTCATCAAGTCCCATGTGGTGAAATGGTTGTCAAAAAACTCACTAAACCATTTGTCTGCTAGCCCTTCTAATGTTGCAAGGAAAAGAATAAAAAATGCATCTTCTCTTCCCATCAAACCCCTTGTCTTGCACAAGGCTAAAAATCTCCTAATATGAGCATCTGGGTCTTCTTGTGTTAATCCTTTGAAGGATTGAAATTTGATATTTAATCAAGAAAGTAAAGTTTCCAAGTCTACCTGAGCTGCCATATTCTTTGTTGATGATGTTGATGATAGTGGACTGGTTGATATTCGAATAACCTTCCTTCTTGTTGCTTTACAAGGGACTCTCAAGGTTTGAGACCGAGTTGCGGTCATGAGCTACTCATACTCTTCTTAGGCTAAGAGAATTCCAATAGAAGAAATATTACCTCTTAATCCAATACAATACTGTCGGTACCCTTGCACTCTTATATACTTTGCAAATATTGCTTCTCCTATGCTCAAGCCTCCTTATGGTCCCATCATGAGTGCCAAATTTTTTTGGGGGATTCTTGTGCAGAAAGGGACTTGAGTGTTTGTAGGAGAAGGAAGAAGGATAAGAAGAAAGATACTGACACCAGAAGCTTATGTAGATTGATTATAAAGAGAAAGTACAATGATGATGTACAACACAAAGCCAAATGCTCTCTGTGTGAAATCCCAAAGAGAACACAATCAAACAAGTTTCAAAATACTCAAGGTTCTTTCTGTTGTCGACCTTCTCTGCACAGACCTTCTGTCGATGCACACACAACTTCAATGGGACCTTGTGATCTATGATTGCTTTGCTTAGCATTGCTTAGCACTGCTTTGCACACACCTAAGTCACACTTCTTGCTCACTTTGCACTTCCTTCTCAGCGTCACACACTCACACACTGCCTTTTGCTCTTCTCTCTCTTAGTGTAGACTATGCTCACCTTGTTTAGTCTAATCGAGAATAATGCATGCCTTGAGTGACGGTTCACGTACACTCCTAACTAATAACATATCTTGGTGCTCACTTTTATGTCCCAAGATTGTCTCCAAATGTGCACAACCAATGAATCCCTGTTTTGTCTTGTAGTGACTTTAGGACAATAACAAAATTTTACATGGGGGGGCATACTTTCACTTTTGTGTATGCTTTCTCTTCACATGACTTCACATTTTTCCCTTCAATTCTTCAAATGTGCACCTAAGGAACGGTTCACCTGAACTTTTCAAACACTTCAAAAACACTCTGAACCTTAGAGAAATTATAGAAAGACAATATGCCACCTGCATCCAACTTTCTTCAAAACATAACCTTTGTGAACAATTGATTGTGCACTACCTGTGCACCTTGACACTGAACTTTGAACACTTTGACCCTGAACATCTTGACTTTGACCTTTAACATGTTGATGTTGATAACTTTGACTTTGATCTTTTGACTTTGACCATGTTGACTTTGACCAATGTGACTTTGGTGGACTCAACATTGGGGAAGAGATGTGTTATATCTCCAACATCAAGGTTTCACAACAAAAATAAATTTGCATACATTTGCATATAGAGATGTACCACCCTTATAGTGGAACCCTATCCATAAAGACGAGGATGATGTGTCCATTCACAGTGTAAGATAGAGTGACCAGTCTTGGATGAATGAAGATGCCTAGCAATGGATGCATAAAGAAGCAAAGCAAGAAGAAGAAAGACAACAAGTATGGCCAGTGGGACAAAAACTACAGACCCATAGAAGACACAATATACATGCCTCAAATATTTCCAGATGAAGCATTTGAGCCACATGCATGGATGAAAATATTAGCCACATTAGATGTCTATGTGAATGAAGAGGTATTGATGATGAATGAATGCATAGATGAGGAAGGGTATGATGTAAGTCTATACATGGTAGTCCTCCAAAAAGTGGAATCAAGAGAATTGGTAGAGAAAGAATGGAGAGGGACTACAAAAACATAGAAATGGAACCTTTGATTCGGAAGAATAGTACCTGAAGAAGATAGAAAATCTAGACACCCAAGAAAACATGAATATACTTGCGATAGAAAAGTATCAGGGAAGTCTAGAGAACCAAAGTTCAGGAAGAGCCACATCATGAATCAATTGTACTTGAAATCTTTAAAAGGTATGAAGTTGAAGAAAGAAAAATAGACATACAAATGCCAAAAAGAGAAGCTCAAGAAGGAGTAGCATATGACAACAAAGAACAAACAAAAAAGGTAATAGTAATGATGGAAGGAGAAGAAGAGAGATGCACATATAGCGGTAAGAATGTATCAATAGAAGAAGAGCAAGAACTAATAGAGTTGATACGAGAATATAGAGATGTGTTTGCATGGACCTATAAATATCTCAAAGGTGTGGATCCCCCTATTTTTTCCCATAGAATTCCAATGATGCCACATGCTAAACCCTCAAAACAAAGACCATACACTTACAATGTTGTATATTCCACCAAGATTAAAGAAGAGATCGATAAGTTATTGGTGACTAGATTCATATACGAGATTGAACACATGAAATGGGTATTATCACCCTTGGTAGTAGTGCCCAAGAAAAATAGAAAAATTAGAGTTTGTATTAACTTGAAAAGGGTTAATGCAACTCATTCCAACAAAGGTGCATATGATAGGGATTGGAAGCAACATCATTGAATGCCTAAGAGAAATATCCATGTCTCTACATTTAGGAAATAATACCATGTAGCAAAGACTCTTAATCTGTAAGGACTCAGAATTATGTAAGAATTGGTCTTAGGACAAGATTGGATTTTTGAATTCGAAGTCACTATGCATCTAGCTCAAGGATCTATATTGACAAAAATAGGCCATAGAGATGTTTTCAGTCTATTGGACGAGAAACCCCTAAAATCCACATGTAAGGAAGACTCTAAGATCATAAGTCTAGGGAACCATACTAACGAACTCCAATCGAATCCCTTGTCGACCAATTCTACTATTCTCCATGCATCTACACCTTGTTCTGATTTACTTGATCCACCTATCCCTTTTTCTCAAGACATTGATCATGAGTGAATCAGTGAGGTCATTCATTCTAAAGAAACTTGGGAGAACTTAATCACTAATATTCCCTAGAAAGAAACTCAGAAACAACATCGTCAAAGCATACAACAAGTATGGATTTGCAAGGATCAACTACAACAATACAAATGCCAAAGGAACTTGGAAACACATAGAAATCCTAAGGGGTGATATACCACCAAAGATCAAAGATTGTGGTAGAATGGATCAAGGATACTCCAAGTGTGGGTACCCAAACAATTTGTGGAAGCTCAAAGATCACAATAGCAAATGTAGATCCCCAAAAAGACCATAACAAAAGCAAAATAAAGACTATAAACAAAGCAACTCGTAGGAGCATCGAAAACTTCCAAGCCTCCCTTAAGGACCAAAGGCAAGGAGGACCAGCAAACACAACGAAGTTCCAAAAGAAAGACAAGTACACCAGGATGATTAAACTAAAGGACAAAAAGCTGACATCACAATGAAATAGGAAAAAGAGGAATCATAATACAACATTAGTGTGGAAATTGAAAGAATGCCATGGAACGTGCCAAATCAACAAGAAGATATAGTGTTGCACTCATGCTAAGTTGAATGCACCAAGAGTATGCAATATACGGCCACACTACAAGGCCTCGCATTGGGCAAAGAGTTCTCTTCAACTGATTTCCCTCTGAGGAATAGAACTTAGTTTATACTTTAGTAGTCCAAAAAATTTCACTAACACCTACTAACTATGGCTTTGGCTATAATAACCCTTATGTTTTCTTTTAGCAATATGAAAATGAAAATAAAAAAATGTCATCGGGTATCATGCTTTTCTCAAACCTGTGAGAAGGGAGCAAGATTGTAATGAACAAGTAACTGCGCACGTAAGAAGGAAAGGCATTTCTTCAGACTTGAGATTAATTATTGGTTCTATTTCAAGTGTAAATGGCTTTTGAAGACTTTGAAGCGACCCAGCCAGAGGAAATTTTGGACTGCTAAAAAGTGTAGCCAAAGCAAGAGGACATTGGTTTCGAGAAGATCACTATCAGAATCATGGACATCGATCACCAATTCCCTATGATGTCTCAAGATTTCCATGTGCTACATGAGATACCATCTACTGTTGATACATGCACAAAAGCTGGTATTGCGGGATACTTAATGATGCCAATCTATAAGCAAGCAATCATCTATTTTTAATCACTATTAGAATCATGGACAACGATCACCAATTCCCTATGATGTCTCAAGATTTCCATGTGCTACATGAGATACCATCTACTGTTGATACATGCACAAAAGCTGGTATTGCGGGATACCTAATGATGCCAATCTATAAGCTTGGCTTTCAAAGGTGTACTCAAGTCATGAGCACCCTCCATCCTGCACTACAAATGTCAAAAGTGCGTGAAGCAAAGGTGATGAATTTATAGGGTGATTGGCAAACAATCAAGTTCACTCACGAATTGATCAAATAAGTATTTGGTTGGACCAAGGATGGCCTTATAAACTCGAAAGAGGAAATTCATGAAGCAAATAGATGAACATTCTTGGATGTCAATAGAATTGATATAGAAGAATTTGTATGGTTGGTACATCAACACTTTTGTTTCCCGAATATGCATAGATACACCATGACTCAAAAAATAGTAGTGAAGCTACTCTCACATGCGGTAAAACAGGTTGGAAATCAAGTCAATTTCACACCTTATGTTCAAGAATGACTCTTCAAAGAAAAGAAGCAATGGGGTAACAAAAAGTTCCTCAATGGTAGTGTCGCATTGACTTTATTAATATATCATGCACTAAACATCCGAGAATTCCTCAGAGAAATGCCTTCTATGGCAAAAATAGCTAAATACATGAAGTCAGCCATTGTATCAAAGAAAAGAAAATGTATGGTGATGATAGAAGAAGCGGGAACCAGCTTGAAACCATTGATGAGAGGAGCAAAAAGAATGAGAGAAGAAACTACAATAGAGGTCACTCCATCTTCAAAAAAAACCCATGTAATTCGGAAAATAACTCTGGTACGGTCAACACCAATTATAGAACCTTAATTGCAAACAGCACTACTATCAACTCATACATACAAGGAAGAACATGTGAAACTCATTGTCCAAGGTCACCATTATCGACATACCAGTGAAGTAAAACAAAATTGACCAGGTAAAAGACTGTCTCAATTGCATAGATATAAAGAGTTGGGGTTGAAAAAGTCAAGCTCTTCATCAAAATTCCACAAAGACAACGTCCAATCCACTATGAATATGCATATTCAAACTGAAATGAATGATGATGGCAAATGGGATGAGCTTGACCAAATGGTCGACCAGCAAGAGGTGGCAAGTAAAGAGAAAGACACTGACAAAAACATAGTCAATGAAGAACAACTAGAAGGCAGTCACCTAATAGAAGATGTATACACTATTCAAGTGAATGAGACCACAAGACTACATTTCAAAGAAATTACTACTCAAGGCCCAAAAATAATGGTGCATCCTAAGGGAGAAGCACAAGATAGGGAGTTTGACGATAAGGAAACTGGCACGCATCAGGTTGCAATGCGAAGCAAGGAGGACCCAAAGAGTGTGAACCAAAAATTCAAAAACAGGTCCTTTCAACAACCGGACGTTGAAGCAAAGCAAAGAGTGACTAAATGAATGCCATACTAGGTCACTAGGTGCGTGTCGTGAGAAGAAAAAGAAAAGCTAAAGAATAAATCAACATGCCAGATAGAAGGACAGCATGCCTCTTGATGCAAGGTAGGCTGTTAGGGGATGACAGACACGAAGAGGGGGAGAGTGTTGTAGAGGAAAACAGAGTAGCATAGAAAGAAGCAAAGAGAAGCATGCCCCAAAAATTTTTCAAAATTTGGCATAAATTTTCTTCTTTAAAATTCCATGGTGTGACATCAAGAGCCTTTGTAAATGGTCTAGAGGAGTCCTCTAGATGCATAATCCAAGAAGATTGTAATACTAATTTTGTATATTAGTAGGCACATAGTAATTTACAATAAAAGTGCCACTCTCTTGTGTAAAAGGACCATTTTTAGGGCACATGTATATAAGCCACTTTGTGACTTTGAAAAGAATTTTTGCCCTTTTGAAGAATCAAGCTGAAATTTTTGAATTTACTTCTTCCTACCTATGTATCTTCTTTTCCATAAGCTTGCATGTGTGTGTGATGTTTGAAATGCGTGTCTAGAGGTGTATTGTGTACCTAAGTCATGAATTCTTAGGGGCTTGTGTCAAAGAGACTAAATCTCAATTGCCCCACAACTGCATATAGTGGTGGATTGATACACATTAATTATCAATCCAAGGAACCACATGAACCAAGTGTATGAGGACGTGTGCACACATGATGGAAAGTGAAGTGGATCAGCTACAATGCATGTGAAAAGAGTAAACTACCTCTCCAACTCACTAAATCTCTGGAAATGTCTGCCGGGATACCACTTACAACAATAAGCACAAATTCAAATGTTTCTCCCAGCTCCGAACTCCAAATATTGCGAATAGCAGGTTCATTTCCAAGCTCTCGATGAGATGCATCTACTATGGTATTTTCAATAGAATCGGACAAATGCTCTTCAAGTTATGTGCAAAACAGTGAATGGTGGGAATCACCTACACTTGCTCCACAACCCTTAATGCTTCACACACATGCTACAGTAGTTCAAAAGTGATGGGAAGGGATAGACAACAGTCCTACACACAGATTTCAAGACACACACAAAAGATCATAGATGAATATGGAAATCAGCAGGGAAGAAGCAAATTCAAATTTCAGCTCTCCTCCTTCACAATGGCAAAAAAGTATTTACAAAGAGTCACAAAGTGACTTATATACATGTGCCCTAAAAATGGTCCTTTCACACATGAGACCGGCACTTTATTGACTAATCTCTAACTTCCTACTATTTTACAAGAATTATGTTACAATGATTTGGGGCTTGTGCATCTAGAGGACTCCTCTAGTGCATTTACATAGTTTCGAGGGAATCTCCTATAATTTTGAAGAAGAAATTTATGCCCATTAATTTGAAAATTTTGGGACTCCTCTGTTGTGCCTCTTCCCTCTGCAACACTCTCCCCCTCTTTGTCTTTGTCATCCCTTGACAGGCTTTGCTTCTTGTCTGTAGCTTGTTTGTGGTTCCTTAGTACACGCACCCAATGGTCGACAAAGCGGTAAGGATTCTCAGACAATTGGTTATCTTATCTGATGAAGAATCCTTTGTGTACTGTCTCCCTTCGAAAGAGCCTGGTTGTGATTCTTTTGTTTTCATTCTTTGGGCCCTAGTCCTTTGGTGTTGTCGCCTGATGCATTGCTTAGCCTGTTCCTTTCTTTCCACCGCATGCACCTGGTGGATGAGGAAGTTGTGTGCAACCTCCCATGAAAAGTCCTGGTTGTTATCTTTCTTTATTTCCATTCCTCATGACCTAGTTCTTTGATGTTGTCGCCTGATGCGTGCCCCTGCGGGGCTTTGGCCAGAGGGTTGTCCTTTTCTGAATGAGTTTTTTCTTCATTGAGCCGTTTTGGTATGTGATCTTCTTCTTCTCCTCCTCTTTTTGCTTGATTCTCCCTCCACACATCCCTCCTCCTGAACTCTGTCGTCCCCGACAAGCTTTTTGTGGCGACGTGCATATGTTTGTATGACTTTTTGCTCTCTATAGTTAAGCGAATTGGCTTGACATATCATTAGTTCCTTCCATTGGTTTGACTTCACCCCGTCATGTGGTGCCTATCTATGGTCAGCAAAAAAGCTTAATTCGTAGGCCACCAGTCGTACATTTAAGTTAGAAGATATTTTGACAAATATTTCTGAATCTATTTCAAAAAATCCTATATAAAATGCCTCTTCGAATGTCTGCATATATGGACTTGGCAAAAACATAAGTCTGGAATATATGGCCATGAGCGTCAAGCGACTAGGGATAGTGGATAAATAAAAAACAAGAGCATTAGATCCCTGATTAATTCCGATGAAGTTCAAAAATGTATACTTAGCATGTTGAAATACCTTTATTACGGTAAGTAACAAACTCAGAATTTTGTTAATCATCTTTGTGGCTAGATCCGGTACTGTGGCATATCTGGCGATAAATAAGATCTGCTTTATCAAATTCCTCTTGTGTATAGGTAAATGTCTGCATGTTGAACTATAGATTGCTATCTGGCCCTTTATTGGTGGTCGTCTTTATGTATTGGCGTGTTTCTTCTTTGAGTAACCCATAAGGCACATTGAAAGGCTTCATAACCTGTTCTAGATTCTTGCTCTCAATCTTTGCTTCTCTCATTACTTTGATTACTTGTTCTTCAAATTCTTCAGTAAGTTGGGACACCAGTAGAGCCCGCTCATTTTGGCTCAGTTCTGGAATAGCCCGATTATGTCTCTCAGTGTGGATTTCTGTTTCCTCCCTTATTGGTGAATGATGCATGGGGGGAGAAAGAGGATGTACCTCAGTCTCCTTAGTAGCTACTGTGGAGTGTGGAACTACTGGTGTCCCCACGGTTATCTGTTGCTCTAATTTAGCTTTCAATTTAGTTATTAATTCATCTTTTCCTTTGATTTCTTCTTTGGCTCACATGACCTTGTCTTTGTTTTTCAGGAGTTCCTCTCCTATGGCAGCAAGTTGATTAGTGTCTTCATTGCATTGTACTAGGAATTTATTCTCTGCCATCTTCCACTTTCTCCTAATTTCATTAGTATCATCCATATATCTTTTTTCCCATTCTGCTATGATGGCTTGCTCTTTCTTCAGCTGATCTTCATACTTTGCTATTTGATCCTCCAATGCTTTTGTGTTACCGTCTGCCATTTTTGGCGCTTCTATAGGTTGGTTGCAAAGTAAGGCCATCATCAGTTCTTTGTTCCTGTTCCTCAGATTGTCGGCTTCATCCATGTATACCTTGATTTGAGATTCAAGGAGTTTACTTCTAGCATTCATTCGTGCTTTTTCTGCTTCACCAACTTCATATTTGCTTTGTAGCTCTCTCAGTTGTTCTTACAGCTTCTTGTTTTCAGTTTCCAATATGGTACATTTATTCTTGGCCTCGTTGGTTTCTGACCCTTTTTCTAAAAGTGTCCTTTGAGCTTGAATTAATTTGGCAAATAAGCTTTCACCTATTTCCTAGAATTTATTTTTCTCCCGCATTGCCTTGTCGTAGTCTGCATCAGCTTCAAGCATTAGCTGTTGAGTATCCATAGCAGTTTGTATCATTTGTTGCACTATCGGCTTGAGCTGAGCTACATCCACATTCAACCATGTTTTGGGGATGCTTGGTTATTCCCCTATTTGTACGTCTCTTCCTTGTTCCACATGTATCGTCTCGTTGTGCACTTGTCTTATTTGGAGATGTACTTCTTGGTCTCTTACTTCCTCTTCATTAGTGGTCAATTTGGTAGCACTACCTTGGAAGGTGACATCCAACAGAGAGGGTTCTGCTACTACTCTTATTGGTGTGAAAGGTTTGGGCTCCTTTATTGTGTCTTCTACTTTCTCTTCCTTGGGATTCTTTACCAGGACCTCTCTCGTTAAATGAGTCTCTTTGATTTGGATGTTCAATGCTTCATTCAATTTAATTATATGAATGCCTTCTTGAGAGGCTTCCTGCCTTGTGGTGCCTTTGATAGTGTTATCATGCATCTGATTGATCTTTGTGTCTTCCACTCCAAAGTGATCGGGTACTTGATTCCCATTGACCATCATCTTTGGAATCACTTTTAATGTCTACATTCAACATAGATGGTTCTTGCTCCTCTAGTGTATCGGACGATGAACTTGAGTTGGGCAACCCAAACTCTCTATATCGATGAACCTTTGTCAGTCGTTTTCGTTGTTCGTTGTCTACAACTGTCTGTTGGTAATGATGTCCTTGTACTAGTAGATTTACCTGACATTCCATATACTGATGAGTTGCTTCCATTGCCTTTGTTAATTCCTCTTCCGTGATGGGTGGATTGTCTTCGACTCTTGTTCTTGGAAGTACATGTATTCTCTTTGAAGTTGGGACAACTTCTTCTGCCTGCATCATCTCTGGTAGTCTTTTGGTACCTCTCATTCGCGGTTGAGAGCTCGCTCAACTTCTTATACTATTTTTACTCCTCTCTTTTTCCTCGAAACCATGGCAATATTTGCATACTTAGCCATTTCTTCAAATGAGGGCATCTCTTTCAAATGTTCCCGAATGCCTAAGGCATGATAGATCAGTACTATTAAGGCAACACTTCTGTTCAAGAACTTCATATGATTCCACTATTTCTTTGCTTTGAAAAGTTGTTCTTGAATATACAATGTCATGTTAACTTGATTCCCTATTTGTTTGATGGCATGGGACAACATTTGCACTATGATCTTCTGTGGAGTGGTATATTTGTGCATGTTTGGAAAGAAAAAATGTTGGTGAATGAGTTGGACTTCCTCTTCTATATCAATACGATTGATATCTGTAAACGTTTGGGTCTTAGCCCCCCGGATTTCCTCTTTCAAAATTGTATTTCCATCTTTTTCCCATCCGAAAGCTTCTTTAATTAAGTCATGGGTGAATTGTATGATGACCCACTCGCCAGCTGCATCTAGGACTTTTGCTTCGAGTGCCAATGGATCATGCAAAGCTGTTTGTAAGGTGTTCATTACTTGTGTGCATCGCTGGAAGTCCGGTTTGTAGATTGGGAGTTCAAAGTACTTCTGAATACTAGCTTTCTTCATAATGTCTACAGTGGATGGAAGTTCATGTATGACTTTGAAATCTTGGGACATCACTGGAAACTGGTGGTCCATGTCCATAATCTTAATTGTTACCAAGAACAGGTAGTCTCTTGCAGGTTGGTCCTCCCGAAACCAGTGACCTTTTGCTTTTGTCACACTCTATAAGGGAAATTCTAGCCTCTCCTCTTGAATAGTCGCTGTAGAGTCCTCAGAAGCCATCTGCACTTGTAATAAGGAGAACATCAACTTTTTATAAAAGGCATGTCGTGACTTATGTGTGTCTCAGTGACATGTTGCATATTTCTTCACTCCGTTTCCCCTTACTCAAGTAAGTAAGATCTCTTACTGCCCATCTTTTCATTTATAATCCTGAAAGAAAACAAGAGTTAGTTTAGCCAAAGCATTTATTTATTTACATAGTAGGTTCATTCCTATGAAAGTAGAATCTAGGATCTATTCCCAAGTGGGAAAGGTGCACCACTAGTTTTGTTGAACATATCATGTGCCGAATGCATGGCCTCGTGGTGTGGCCCTGGCATGCATACTTGAGGTGCATTAGACTCTTCATGAGTGCAAACGGAGTTCTGTTGAGTCTATTGTTCCAGTCCTTGCAGTCTCTTGGGTCTCCATATCCATTTTGTATCTGATGTTTGAGGCTTCATCTTCTCCTAGTTTTGTCGTATTCTCGGCCTCTTCTCTTTCTTTCTTGAGGTCTGATTGGTTGATGTCATGTTCCTTAGGTACCTTTGGTGGGTTTTGTTTTGTTTTATGATCTTTCTTTGTCGATGTAACATTTCCTCTTGCTTGTCTAGCTCTTGACTTACAGTCTATCTAACCTTCTTCGGAATCCACATGTGGTGTCGTGTTTTCTGGGCTTCTACTAATGGTTTTGGAAGCCCTACCCTTAGGAGTCTTGGTGCATCTGATGGTGGTTGTGAGTAGTGTTTGTCTCTCCTCGTTTTGACAGAGTGACAGGTCAGCTTTTGAGTTGAATCGTTTGGGTTAGTCATTCGATCCTTCCGAACCCATTGTAAACAGACTTTCCATGGATATGATGCTCGATTGGTAGACTTCCCTGTGGATGGTTTTCCTTTGGTGTAGATAGTTGGAGGAGCGTTGTCTTCACATTTTTTCTTGGATTCATCGTTCATGGGAAATGAAGGCACATCATCAATTGATGCATTTGTATTGGTAGTCAGTCCTTGCTTAGGGTGCTCTTTGGGTGAACTCTCGATTCGTTTGTTTTCCAATTCCTCTTCTAGGGTTTCTTTCTCGCGCTTGATGGCTTCATGCATGTGAGGGAGTCTTTCTTCTGACAGGCTAAAGATTTCCTTATGCCCTATTTTGGCTGAGATGTATCCTTGAGCTAGATGTATGCTCACTTCATTTTCAATAATCCAATCTTTTCCTAGGATCAAGCTTTCTATTAAATCCTCATCTTTACATACCAAAACTCGTTGCTCCATAGTGGAATTTCCTAGGTGGAGGGATACTAAAGCACATTCTTGTTGATATATTTAGGTAGTGATGTGTGTGAACACTCTAGGACCGCCGGGGCACTTTTTTCCCTCTTTAGGAGGTTTTTTTCCCCCGGCTTGTATATACGCCTATTGCCCTAATGGGCTACTTATCTTTGTACATTCTCTAGTAATACATTCAGTCTTGTGTGTTGTGCTCCAAGCTTCTTCTTCTTCCTTGTGCTGTTCGCGTGCTTCCGCAGACGTCTAACTCCAACAATTGGTATCAGAGCAGGTCGTTGCTTCTTCTAGGGTGCCGTCGACACTCCTCCGTTTGCAGTCTCAGATTCGCACAAAATTTGGTGAGCATACTCAGGGTGTTTCCGAGATCAAAACATCTTCGCTCTGTGGTGCCGAAATCGCGATCTGAGCTCGTTTCGGCCTCCGAACGCACTATCGCAGTGTTGTGCAGGCTATTTCGTCCTTTTGTGCCAAAGGTATATACCAGTTTTTGTTCGCCAGTTTAAGCGTCTCGAAGTCTGCTACAGGTCTAGCAGAACTCGTCTGGGCAGTTCTGTTCAACTTTTTGAGATACAGTCAATTTTCTGCATCAAGGTATTTTAGTCACCGACCATGGCTGAAAGCAGTGATGTATTCTGTATGTTGGCTGTTGAGGATAAGTTGGATGGTACCAACTACCCATTATGGGCTTATATGATGCGACATGTACTGGTTGCAAAAGGATTGTGGAACATTGTGCAGGGTGTTGAAAGACGTCCTGTTACACCTGTAACGACAGGTACTGCAAATACAGGTGTTGGAGCTGATGAAGATGGTGTCGAAGATGATATTCCGCAGATTCCTGTTCGTGCTGCTGTTTCTGTTGCACCTACTGCAGAGCAGATTCGTTGGGATGGCAGAGATGCCCAGGCACATGCATTGATATCTTTGTCTGTCAAACGTGCCATTATTCCTCATATTCGCTCTTGCAGAACAGCAAAGGATGCTTGGGATACACTTACCACTTTGTACCAGGCTAGGAATGAGGCTCGTGTTGCTTACCTCCGAAAACAGTTGGAGAGTGAGCACATGAATGAAGGTGATTCGATGGACAGTTTTCTTACAAAGATCAAAGACCTGAAGGAACAATTGATTTCTGTTGATGAGGTTATACCAGATAGCTCACTTGTGCAGACCGTTCTGAATGGCCTTCCTGATTCATATCAGAGTTTTGCCTCTACTCTTCGATTGATGATGAAAGGCAATCCGAATGCCTTGTCATTTGAGGAATTAGTCTCTGTTCTATTGTAGGAAGATCAGTCCAGGCAGAACAGGTCCATTATGCGTGTTGCAGATCAAGCTTTCCTGGCTAGTCAGAAGGGCAAAGGAAAATGGATCTCTTCTACTAGTAAGCAGAAATCTGCAAATGCTGCACAATCGAAGAACCAGGATAAAGATGAGAAGAAATCAGAAAAGCAGAAATTGTTCTGCAAGTACTGTAAAGGAAATGATCATATTATAAAGAACTGTCCAAAACTGGCTGCTAAAGAGGCAAAGAAGAAAGAGGCTGGAATGGTTGTTGCAGAGGCCTCTACACCAAAAACAGAGTCTGCAAATCTTGTGCAGGAAGAAGAATGGGCGTTTACTACTGTCTGCAGTTTTGACCCATCTTCTCATGATCAGTGCATGTCTGCAGTAGACTCAGATGTTTGGTACTTTGACAGTGGGGCGACCAAACATATTACCTCGCAGCGCAGTTTCTTCTCTTCACTCGAGCCTGCCCCTACAGGGAATACTGTCACATGTGCCAATAACTCCTCTTATCCTGTTATGGGAGTTGGTAAGATCATTCTGACTACTGCTGATGGTAGTTCTTTCACTTTATCAGATGCTTTATTTGTGCCAGGGATCAAAAAGAACCTGTTATCAGTTTCTGCATTAGCCAAGATTGGCTTGGTTGTGAAATTCGTTGATGACAGGTGTACAGTCCATGATCTCTCAAATGGCGATGTGATTATTGCTTCTGGCATTTTATGTCGTGGGCTGTATAAGCTCATAGACTATGAAAGATCTGTGAATGATTCGGCATGTGCAGTTCATGATTCTCAGGCTATGTCAGATGCAAAGCTTTGGCATGCACGCTTTGGTCATCTGAATTTTGCTAGTTTGTTACGCCTGCAGAAATCTGAAATGGTGTCCTCTTTGCCCAAACTTGAGGCACCTGGAAAACATGTTTGTGAAGGCTGTATTTTGGGCAAAATGCAGCGTTCTTCCTTTCCAAAAGATGGTTCAATTCGGGCTATGCAGAAATTGCAGCTTGTACATAGTGATGTCTGTGGTCCTATGCAGACACCCTCTTTTGGAAATTATCTTTACTTCGTGACTTTCATTGATGATTTTTCCAGGCATGCATGGGTATATCCACTCAAAGCAAAGTCCGAAGTGTTCATGTGCTTCAAACAGTTTTTGGTTTTGGCTGAAAATCTGTCAGCATGTAAAATGGGCACCCTCCGTTCTGATCGAGGGGGGGAATATATGTCTTCAGATTTTAATGCATTTCTGGCTGAACGTGGGATAAAACACCAGTGTACAGTGCCGTATACACCTCAACAGAATGGAGTTGCTGAACGAAAGAACAGGTCACTCATGGAGATGGCGAGGTGCATGGTCAAAAGTCAGGCTTTACCACATAGTTTCTCGCTTGAGGCTGTCATGTGTGCAGCATATGTACTGAACAGGTGTCCCACCAAAGCGTTGCAGTCCATCACTCCATATGAGGCTTGGCATGACTGCAAGCCATCTGTTGCTCATCTGCGTGTTTTTGGTTGTTTGGCATATGCATTAGTGCCTGAACAACATCGCAGAAAATTGGATGATAAGGCAGTAAAATGTATTTTTGTTGGGTACAGTTCTGAAAGTAAAGGCTATCGTCTGTATCATCCACAGACTAAACGCATTCTGGTTAGCCGTGATGTTGTCTTTGTGGAAGATGCTATTCAGCCATTGCTTTCATGTACTAAGGAGACATCTGTTAGCTCCAAAGACATGTATGATACTTTGATGCCTCTTTTTACAGGTGGACAGGCTAGCGCTGGTCCTAATGAGGCAACTTCTCAGCCTTTGCAGGTTTCATATGATGATGCAGATCATTCCATTTCTGATGCAGATTTACATGATGCACTTGTTGATGAGAGAGCTGATATTGAACAAGCAAAAACTATGCCAAAATGGCTGGTGCAGACTTTGCGTGACAACAAATTAGATGGACCTTTGTCATATCGTACTCGTTCAAGCTCTCATAGTACCTCCTTTGCATCAAATTGCTATGCTATGGCTGCATCTAGTCTCTGTGATGAGAATGAGCCTGTTTCTTTTGATGAAGCACAAAATTCAGAAAATTGGATGGCTGCTATGCAATCTGAATATGATGCTATAATGAAGAATGGTACATGGTCTTTATGTGACTTGCCTCCTGGCAAGAAGGCCATTGGCACTAAGTGGGTATACAAGCTGAAGCGTAAACTTGATGGTACAGTTGACAGGTATAAGGCTAGGCTTGTTGCAAAGGGTTATGCGCAGGAAAGAGGCATTGATTTTGATGAGACCTTTGCACCTACATGCCGTATGACTACTGTTCGGAGCATTTGTGCACTTGCAGCCCATCATGGTTGGAATGTACATCAGTTGGACATTAAAACAGCATTTCTGAATGGTGACTTGCATGAAGAAGTGTATGTTCTTCAGCCCCGTGGCTTTGTGCAGAAAGGGCATGAAAACCAGGTGTGCAGGTTAAAGAAGGCGTTATATGGTTTAAGGCAAGCACCACGTGCTTGGTATGAGAAAATACATGCCTATCTGATTGCACATGGTTTTGAGAACAGTCCAACTGAAAGCACCTTATATGTTAAGCATGCTAATGATGTGCTTCTGATCATTGTTGTCTATGTAGACGACATGCTGCTCACTGGTCCTCTTGAGAAGCATATTGCTGATTTCAAGGCTGATTTGCATGCCTCATTTGAGATGTCTGATTTGGGGCATTTGCATCACTATTTGGGCATTCAATTTATGCAAGTTGATGGTGGAATGGCTTTGTGTCAAACGAAATATATTGACACATTATTGCAGCGTTTTGGCCTTGAAGACTGTAAGCCTATTGCCACTCCTATGGAGACAGGTTTACGATTGAGTCTTCATGATGCTGGAGATGCATTTGATGCTGTTCTCTATCAGCAGGCCGTTGGATGCTTGATTTACTTATGCATTACTCGGCCAGATATTCAGTTTGCTGTCTCACAGATGAGCAGGTTTATGCATTGCCCAGGAGTCACGCATTGGAAAGCGGTTAAGCGCATCTTTCGCTACTTGAGTGGTACTCGGCTACTTGGGTTGTTTTATCCCAAGGGGGGATCACTACCGCCAGATTTGCATGCTTTTTCTGACTCAGATTGGGCTGGTTGCTATGACACTCGTGTGTCCACCAGTGGTTTTTGCTTCATGCTTGGTAGCTCATGTATATCTTGGTTGAGCAAGAAGCAGCCTACTGTGGCCACTTCCAGTTGTGAGGCTGAGTATAGGGCAGCTTTCACAGCGACTGTTGAGTGTGTGTGGCTCAGACGCCTTATGGCTGATTTGGGTGTTGGCCAGTCTTCTGCCACCACCATCTTCACTGACAGTCAGAGCGCATTGGCAGTTGCGAGGAACCCTGTGTTCCATGCTCGCACTAAGCACATTGAGGTGCATTATCACTATGTCAGGGAGAGTTTCTCTCCTGGGGAGATCAGCTTGGCATATGTGCCCACGCAGGAGAACATTGCAGACCTTTTCACGAAGGCTCTGCCTAGGGAGAAGTTTGAAGCTTTCCGCAAAGCTTTGGGCTTACTTCCTTTTGTGGAGTGATTTCCACATAGCTCGGCACTTCCTTATACATGAGTGCCAGCTCCTTGTTCACCGCATCACTTCCAGGGGGGATTTGTTGATATATTTAGGTAGTGATGTGTGTGAACACTCTAGGACCGCCGGGGCACTTTTTTCCCTCTTTAGGAGGTTTTTTTTCCCCCGGCTTGTATATACGCCTATTGCCCTAATGGGCTACTTATCTTTGTAAATTCTCTAGTAATACATTCAGTCTTGTGTGTTGTGCTCCAAGCTTCTTCTTCTTCCTTGTGCTGTTCGCGTGCTTCCGCAGACGTCTAACTCCAAAAATTCTATGATGTGGCCCCCAATGCCTATCATGTGATCTTTGGTCAGTTTTATGATCGTTTGAAGATGCGTAATAACCGTTAGTCATATGCGGCTGAGTGCTACCCCTAAGTCGATTAATGCATCTATCAACTAGTATTCTGTAGTTCCAATCCCTACGTGGTTGAGATATGCCTAGGTTATTTGTGTTGGCTTGGTGAACTTGGTAATTGGCCATGAGAATAGGTTCTTCGCCTTGTAAATATCCCTCATCTCTTTGCTTTATCCACTCTTCATCTCTTGATATGCTCTAGGGCTTCTTGCCTTGATTCTTCTCGAATTCTCTCTTCTTCTTTTTTTTTGATTTTGGACACCTACTAGTCGTGCCAACATTTGATCTGTCAATGGTTCCATATATTGCTTTACTCGACAACCACTTATGTAATTAGGAAGTATATCTCCATCCAATGTAGCTAGGTTGATTGCTTCACTCGTTGAAATCCTATTGATTATTAGTGGTCCATATCCGCGTTTCTGTAGCTTCTTGGCATGTTGCTTCAAAGTATACACCAAGACTAAATCTCCTTCTTTTAGGCCTTTGTCTTTAATGTGTGCATCATAATATGCTTTCTGTCTTCTCTTTGCGGCATAAATTCCCACAACAGCTTGTAGTCTTGTTTCGTGTAGCTTCTCAATTGTTCAAGTTGCTTGGACAGTTCATGCCCCATCCATTCATATTGTTGTGCTACTCTTAAAGTAGGCACCAAAAAGTCGATTGGCAGGATTGCATTTGTTCCATACACTAGGTTAAATGGTGTAGTTCCAATGGCAGTTTTGTATGCCACATGGACGGCCCGAATTGCATGATGCAATTGTTTGTCCCAATCTGACATTCCACTATTGACTATCTTTGTCAATAGGGTGCATAACACTTTATTGGAACTTTCTGCTTGACCGTTGGCTTGAGGATGATAAGGGGCTGATTTTTTATGAATCACTAAGAACTCATTCATCAAGGACTCTATTACTTTGTTAATGAAATGCGTTCCTTGATCACTCACTATCTCTATAGGTATCCCAAAGCGAGTAAAGATGTGCTAAAAAAGAAACTTAGTTGTGGTCTGTGCATCATTTTTTCAAGTTGCTTTCGCTTCTACCCATCTAATCAAATAATCGATTGCTACTATTATGTATTCAGCGTGTGATCCTTTGGCTGGTGGATTAATGGGTCCTATGAAATCAATACCCCATTTGGAAAAGGTTCTCATGCAAACCATAGGTCTCAAAGGCATGTCATCTCGTCTAATAGGGTATTTAGCTCTTTGGCATGCCTCACAACTTCATACGTAGGTGTCTGCATCCATATTATGTAGAGTTGGCCACCACAAGCCTGCAAAGAGGATCAATTTTACAGTTCTTTCGGCTGAGAAATGTCCCCCTGCGGCACATGCATGTGCCATTTCTAATATGGGTAAGTACTCTCCTTCATGCACACATAGTCAGAGTTGATTGTCTTTCCCTCTCTTAAATAATTGTCTTCCCAAGATAACATAGTCCTCACTCATTTATTCTAGGGCTCGTTTTCTAGCTAAATTTGTTCCTTCCTCATGCTCTCGTGTCTTTAAAAATTTCACTAATGTCTTACTCCAGTTGGGCACTATAGTAGAGAAGGGTAATGATGTATGATCATCTAGAGTGGTTTCTTGACATTCCGTGCAACTACCAACATACTCATGAACATCCTTAGGCATATCAGGCCAATAGACTCCTAATCGTTTAAATTCTCTTAGAGTTCCATTAGTTCCCTTGTGCATTCTCCATTTGTTTATGTGTGCTTGTTCAATCAAGTTCTTCTGTTCGTCTTCTTCTACACATCTAGACAATACACCGTTGGGTTCTTTATGATACACACTTCCTACTACAATGTGTAAGTTACACGATTGTAGAATTGCCTTCCTAATCTCCTTGTTAATCGGGTGTTGTGGTCCATGAGTGAGTATTGGAATTAGCTTTTCTGCCCACTTAGGACATACTTCCAAATTGAATAGGTAAGTGTCTGGCAAATCATCCGGTACTCCACTAGGTGGTTCTTCATGTGTTAACCTAGAGAGATGATCGGCTCTCACGTGGGTATTTCCTTTTTTTACAATCACTTCAAAATCGAACTCCATTAACAACAGAAACCATCTCACTAGTCTTCTCGTGTTACAAGGCTTATTGACTAAGTACAATAGGGCTTGATGATCTATGAAGAACTTGAACTTGTTGGCTAAAAGGTAGTGTCTGAATTTCTTTACCGTGTACACCATCCCTAAACCTTCTTGCTCCGTAGTGGTATAGTTTCTTTCAGCTTCATTCAATTGTCTGCTTGCATAGGCAATAGGATGGTCCAATTTTCCCTCATCTGTCGGTTGAGCTAAAATGCATCCTATTACATAATTGGAAGCATCCACATGAATATAAAAAGGCTTATTCCAGTTGGGTGTTTTTAAAATAGGTGCTTTGCTAAGTCATTTTTTTAGTTCATTAAATGCTTTCTCGCATTCATCCGTTCATGTGAATTCAGTCAGCAATCCATACAATGGCTTGGCAATTATAGCATACATGTGGATAAATCGACAATAGTATCCACAATGACCCATAAATGCTTGCACTTCCTTTGCATTTTTGGTCTTGGGAGTTCTAGAATTACTTTGATCTTGTCTTCATCAGTGGATATTCCATTCCTAGATACAATGTGCCCTAGGATTTTTCCTTGTCTCACCATACATACGCACTTCTCAGGATTCAGGCATACTCAATATTGCCGACATTTTTCAAATATTCTTTGCAACTCTGGAATATGCTCCTGTCTCCGATCGGAGTATGTGCATAAGTCGTCTACGTATAATTCCATACTCTTCCTTAGGAATTCCTTGAAAACGTGACACATCAACCTTTGGAAAGTAGCAGGGGCATTTGTGAGGCCAAAAGGCATCAGCGTAAAAGCATAGACTCCCATTCAATCGTGAATGCGGTCTTATGTTGGTCCTCAGTAGCAATAGCTACTTGGTTGTATCCTGAGAATCGATCCAAGAAGCCATAGACTTCCTTACCTGCAACTCTTTTCAAGAGGTGATCAATGATAGGTAAAGGATAGCTATCACGGATCATGGCTGCATTGACTTTCTTTAGATTAATGCACACTCTTAGTTTCTCGTTTGTTGGGTTATAAGGGTTTCCCACAATTCTCTCATGTAATGGCACCCTTTAGTACTCACAAAAATACCCTTTTCTTGTATTTAGGAGTTGTCCATGTGAACACCCTCCTAAGCACTTTTTGATAAGTGCTCCAACACTATGGTATGGAGACTTGTAAATAAATTCCTTTTTTGAAAATGTAGGAGAAAACCCACGTCCAAATTCCCACGCCTCCATTTCCTTGAGATTTGGGAATATTTTCCAAGATATCAAAAGACAATTTAGTTAGAAAGCATGTGCTTCTTTTTGACTAGTCAAAAATAGCACATGGGGAAATGTGCTTAGCCTATATATAGAGGCTCATTTATGTAAAGAGGGGGCTTTTGGTTCGACGTGCTCTCATGTATATATCCTTTGAATGAAAGAACTCTCTTTTCTCTTAAGGCTTTGTGCATATATGCATTTAGTCTTAGAGTGTGATAGAGTAAGGTGTGTGTGCATCCTAGCATTTCCTATGTGTGTAAGTAGAGTGTTGCAACTTTCTTGTATTTTACATATGTGACTAGGATCCTTGAATCCCATCTCTCCATGTTTTCAAACATGTGGCATAGCTGCGGGCTGATGGCCAATGGCTTGAACATGATGGAGGTTGGGGTGGATGAAAGGAGAGTCTTTCTTGGGCCTTCCTTCTTGCTTCCATGCAAGGTGGTGTGGGTCTTCGCTCCCCAAGGGCATACTACGACAACAACGTTCTTCTTGGGCACAACTATTAATGGTGACACCCATTCGGTATTCTCTATCTCGTAAATAAATCGAGATGCTAATAGCTTGTCTATCTCTTCCTTAATTTTTGCTGCATAGACATCATTATAAGTGTAAGGGCGTTGCTTTGATGGTTTTGCATCAGGTTTCATTGGTTTTCAATAGGAACAAATGGAGGGCTCCACACCTTTGAGGTTCTTTTAGGTCCATGCAAACACATCTCGATATTCTCGAATCAGTTTTATCAATTCTTCTTCCTCCTCAGGCGACACATCCTTTCCTATGTACGTGCGTCTTTCTTCTCCATTTTCTACAGTCACTATGACTTTTTTCATTTGTTCCTTATTGTCATATGCTTCTCCTTCTCTTGCTTCCCTCATAGGCATCTAAATGACTAATTTCCTTCCCTCTACTTCGTATCTTTTGAAGTGTTCTATGACTTCAAATAGATCCGGAGTTGGTTCGGTCTTACCCATGGTTTCCTCATGGTTTAGTACTTCCTGGGCTCCTTCTATTGCTAACACCTTGGTTGTTTCACCCTTGTCCTCGGCCTTGATGACTTCTAAATATCGTTCCTCGGAATCAAACTCCGGTTCCATCTCTATGCTCTCGTATTCTTCTTTCCATTCCTTTTCTAATACTTCTCTTGCTTCTACCTCCTGAAGGACTACCATGTAAAAGCTTATGTCATAGCCTTCTTCGTCCACACATTCATTCATGGTCAATACTTCTTCATTTACAGATACGTCCAAGGTTGCTAGAATCTCCATCCAACTATGCGGCTTGAATGCTTCATCAGGAAAAACTTGAGGCATATACATTGGGTCCTCGATGGGTCGATAATTTTGATGTCCTTTGGGCCATAACTAAAATTTTTTATCCTCCCTCTTTGCTTCCTTACACATCCATAATTGGGCATCTTCATGCATCCATGATTGGTCACTTGAACCGGCACTATAGATAGACAAATCATCCTCTTCCTTGTGGATCGGGTTCCATTGTAGGGGGGGTACATCCCTATATGCAAATGTATGCAAATTTATCTTGGTAGTAGTTCCTTGGTGTTATAGGTATAATGAGTCTCTTCCCTAGTCTTGTACTACCATGAGTTGTCTCATGAAAGGTCGTCCTAATATCATTTCATAATTATTTGCCTTTCCAAATTGGCATATAGTTAATGTATGCTCAAACTCGACTCCAGAGGTGGTTAATTTAATCTTTTCCAATATTCCGAGGGGTTTCTCTACATGACCATCTATTAATTGAAGCTTCATACGCGTTGGTCGCAGGGCTAGCTTTCCCCATTTCTCCCAAATCTCTTTGGTGGCGATACCCACTCCCACTCCTATGTCTAGTATGGCCTTGGTCATGTATCCATTGTACGTGATAGGTAAACATGTGTTGCCCTCATCTCCTTTGCTAAATTCTCCAACCTTATCCATTGGAATTTGTATAGTAGAAGGGTTTTCAATTTCCTTGCTTTCCTTTTTGTTCTTCTCATGCTCTAACTTCAATTGTCCCGCTAATTGTTTCCATATTTGAGGTTTGACATGAAGTAATTCTTCCATTGTCAATCAACATTGTACTTTGGTCTTTTTGAGTTCTGCTAAATTGTGTGAGGTCTTGTTTGAAGACTCCTTTTCTTTTCCTAGGACTGTAGGAGCACAGAAGATTATGGATTCTTTCTCATATTCCCCCATGTAGTTTGGTAGGGTAGAAATGTTGTGTGTTTCCTCTCTATTTTGGTCTAGCATAGAGACTTCTTCATATATTTCTTCCAAATTTGGTGTTGGCTCATAGTCCTCCACATCTAATTCCTCAAAAGGTAGTTTTGTAGTTCCATTCTTTTTCCATTGATCTTCTTGAATCCTAGTCCACAACTCTCTTGGCAAAGCAGCCTCTAAATCAGGGACTGGGGATATTGATTTGTCCTGGGTATTCAGTAGTTCTTCTTATTATCCTTCTCTTTTGGTTTTTGGTCCTTTGTTTTAAGACAATCACTGTATTGATTCTCAGATATTCTCGTCTCTGGTAGGACATGGATAGTCTTCTCTAGAGTGGCCTGAGCGACCTCTATGAGTTTTCTACATATAGCAAGTCTCTCTTTTTCTAAATCTCCATGTGGGTAAAGTTTTTCGTGCTGCTCTATGTTGGGCCCAGTTGCGATCCTCGCTTCGTAAGCTTTTAACCACATATCCAAATCATCAGGTCTTGGGTCTACTAAAATTGATCCTGGCTTGTTTGATTCTAGTTTCGATGATGTAACGAGGGTTTCTTCCGAAATTTCAAGTTCCTTAGGTTTCTTACTGCCTCTTGTGTCCTTCTTGTCTTCCTTATTTCTGTTTTTCATCCATTTTTCTTTGAGTTTTTCCCTTCTATCCTTCCACTTTTGGATTTTTGTTGCTTGGATTTTCTCAAGTGGGTCTTCTAAGTCTTCGACTACTTGTACTCTGGGTTCTAGGTTTTTACTCTTTTTTTGCTTCGAGTCTACTCGTTTTCTTTCTTGTCCTTTAGCTTGTGCTTGTGTGATGGCTTTCAATGGTATTGTGTACCTTGTCACTTCATGATGATTCAAGTACTTCGATCATGTTAATAGGTGCAGTGTCATGAGTCTTATTGGGATTCTTTGGAAACTCTCTAAATAGGTGTTCCTTTCCACATTCATTGCAATACCCTTCCCAAGTCTTGGGGGTTGGTGGGTTGTATGGCCAAGTGCATTCTCTTATAAAGTGATCTCCTCCACATCTATAGCATGGTCATTTTGGCATAGGTGGTCTGATGGGTGGTCTTTTGGGTGCTGGTATCTTGGGTGCGGTGTACATTAGGGTTGCCAACTCTGGTCCATAGATATGTCATATCCCTCATAACCATAGTATTGCGGGTCATAAGTTTGGTCGTACTCCATCATACTGATGTCATAGGGAAAATATTCTCCTTGGGTCTGCTCGTATCCTAGATTTGTTGATTCTGTACTAGCTAATGGTGATGCTAGTACTATGGCTCTCTCCATGTTTTCCTCTGGTTGAGCATATTTAACTGGCACTACATTTTGTGGAAGTGGTGGTTGTTGAACTAACACTAGCTAAGGTTGTCCATATTGCCTTTGCTCATATGGCCTAGGTGCTACTTGTGGCCTGGGATAGGGATTGTATCTTGGAATCTCCCTTTCTGACTCTCTAAGAGGGTATCCATATGGCCTATACTGAGATTGATTTAAAGGTCGTGATTGCCTGTTGAATGGGCAATTCTCAGTGGTATGATTAGTGTATTTTTGTTCTATACGGAAATATAGGGCAGTTCCTTGATGTGGCTGCCTATTGTATGGATAAACTTGAGGCGAGCATATTCCTCCTCTTACACACATGTGAGTAGGATGGTCTCCTCCGCATAAACTGCATCTTCGTAGCATGGGTATTCTCATTGATGGATGCTGATAGTTCCTCTGTCCGTGAACTCCTACTTCTTAGCTACTAGTTCCGCTAACTCCTCTACATTACTGGAGTTAGATGTCGTTGTACTTCTAGTGTCTTCTGATTTCGTAGGGCTTGGTGTGCTTTTGAGATCATCGGCTAGGTTATCCTCTAGGTCAATACGCTCTTGAAGGCACTCGCTCAACGTCTGCAGCCGCTTCACATAGACTAAAGTTCTCAAAGTCCCGTTCGTTAGCCTGTCTAAGAATAGTGATATCATTTTTTGCTGAGTGGGTCTTTCTGTTGTTGGACATCTATCAACATATTGATTGAGCCTCCAAGCAGCTATTTTTCACAGTTTCATTTGGATTTTGTTTGAAACTATGGATTAAGGATGAAGAGTTGTGTTTAATCCCGCTCTTGGTGAACTCTCCAATGAATTGCCTGTAAAAATTGTTCAATATTTCCAAATTGATTGGGATCCAATGGCTGGAACCAAGTCAAAGCCGTTCCTGTGAGAGTGAGTCCGAAGAACTCATACGCACAAAGAAATCATCCACTTTCTTTGCCCGTAGAACTTGTTTAAATTCAGCTATGTGATCGTAAGGTTCTCCCATTTAGTCATAATGATTTCTCATACACTTAGCCACTTGAATTGGTCTTAGTCTTCTTATGGGTTCTGGTGGTCTAAGTATTACAAGAATCGCTGGCCTAGTTGGAGGCATTCCAGGCTGCACTCCTAGTGGTGGTCTTGGCCTCACTGGTGGCGATGTTGGTTGCCTAGTCTGGGCTGAGTTTGATTGTGTGATTACAGACGTGGCATTGTGAATTGCAGATGGGTTTGGTTAGGAATACTCCGATGACTCGTCTGTCCCCAAATTGTGTTCTCTGGCTGTTGATGCGTCCCAAAGGGATTATGGGAGGTAGTTGCCTGCTCTTATAGAGGGAATACAGGCAACCCCATATACTTCAATTGAGCCCTATCCATTGCATGTACCGGCCAATACCTTCTTTGGTTCTTGTCTAGGTATGTGACTCTAGACTCCTCTTCAGGATCTTTTCACTCATAGAAAGTAATTGGGCTTTCTTCCTGTCCGCGTGTGGGTGAATCGGTTTGTAACAATACGTTTGATCCATGGATCAAGTAGACCTCTAATAGGTAATCATCTTGAGGTATCAAATCCCCTCTCAAGACTCGAGTCACTACTGATTTGCCTCTTGGTGTAGTTATTAACTCTTTAGTGTCCGTTCTTCCCGAGTTTCCTTGTCCTTCCAATCCTCCTCTCTCGTTGATCCGATCTGGGTGTTCTGTTACCATGTAGATGTGACCTAATTTGTCCATGTACAGACCTCCTTCATACTTGACTGCATGTCTGGGCACTATTGCTGATTCAATGGAATTCACCATCTTGACTACTGACCTATTTAAGCCATCCAGGTAGATGGGGATCCCTTGGGGATTCGTGGACATATATTGCAAAGAGGTGCGGTATTCCCCCTCTACTGTTGACATGAAGTTCTCCCTAGGGATAGAACCTTGCATGTCTTCTGAGGCCATAGGTATCTCCTCCTCTGAGTCACTAGAGGTATCAGTATAAATAGAGTGATGAATTTCTTGAGTTGCACTTCCTAGCGATGAAATGAAATTCCTCCGGCTACTTAGCACACGCCCTGATCTCAAGTTCATCCACCCTTCTGGGCCTATGATGGCTTCCTATTCCCCCACAATTGGCTTCTCAATTACCTCTAATTTTGCCCTCAAATGGCTTGATAGGTTCTCGATGATACCACTCTAGGCGATACCACTCAGACGATATGGTACTGGTTTTAGCACGATACGATACCAAAAAAATCAGGCAATACGATACCACGAATTAACACGATACGATACCTCTGCATGTGACGATACGATACTATATTAGCAGATGATACGATACTGGAAGAATTGGACGATAGGATATCAGGTTCCTCATGATACAATACCAAAAAGTCACACGATACGATACCAAAGTTCTCGCAAAACGATACCAGTGCAAGTGACGATACGATACCAAAACTTTGCACGATACGATACTAAAATATCGACGATACCATACCACATTGGCGATACGATATCAACAGTACACGTGATATGATACCACTCGGTCGATGATATGATACCGTGGCCGGGACGATACGATACCAAGTGGACTGCGATACAATACCACCGGTTGATCGTGATCGTGATACCAATCTTGATGATATGATACCAGAATGGTATCATGATACTTCAAGTGATATGCAACGATACCATACTAGGTGAGTATCGCGATTCTAGGGGATTTTGGTATCGCGATACCAAAACTCAACCGATCACGATACTTCAGCCAAAATCGCTCTAAACTCAATATATGTTTAGTTCTCACCCCTTCTCGCTCTTGACCCTCTGTCTCCCTCACAAACTCTCTAAAAACTCTCTGCTCTACCCCGCGATACCGGAAACGATTCAAATCATGTGAAGTGGTATTTCTAAATTGATTTTGATAACAGGAAATTGTGTGACTTACCTTCAAGTATGCCTCAACTCAATTTTATGCTTCCAAACCCTCTCTTTAGCTCACTTTGCGTGATACCAAGCTGGCGATACCAATCGTTGTCTGCACACGATACCTGTTCATGCACTAGTGTCAAATGAACTAACTTTTTTGGTTTTAATAGTTTTGTGATGCCTGAAGCCAATTCTATACTAATTTTGGCAAATTTTTTGAGATTTTTCTTGATGTTCCCAACTTCCTCCTACTCCACTTCTCTCTCTAACCTAACCCTAACTCTTCCCTCTCTTCTCACTCCTAACCCTAAACCTAAAAACTCATTACACACACCTCAAGGATGTGAAGTAACAAGTGTTGAAGTGCCTGACTACTTGGCACTAAACGAATTGACCTCTACAAGTATGATTCCTTCACTCAAGAGCTATAACCATCAGGAAGGCACCTTGGTTAAGTTTGTTCCCCAGCAATGGTACCAAAAATGTGTGTACCTAAGTCATGAAGGCTTAGGGACTTGTGTCAAATAGACTAAATCTCAATTGCCCCACAAGTGCGTATAGTGGTGGATTGATACATGTTTAATTATCAATCCGAGGAACCACATGAACCAAGTGTATGAGGATGTGTGCACACATGATGGAAAGTGAAGTGCCTCAGCTACAATGCATGTGAAAAGACTACACTACCTCTCCAACTCACTAAATCTCTGGAAATGTCTGCCGCGATACCACTTATAGCAGTAAGCACAAATTTGAATGTTTCTCCTAGCTCCGAACTCCGAATATGGGGAATAGGAGGTTCCTTTTGAAGCTCTCAAAGAGTCGCATCTATTGGTTGTATAGTCACTCGAATTTGACAAATGCTCTTCAAGTTATGTGCAAAATAGTGAATGGCAGGAATCACCTACACTTGCTCCACAACTCTTAATGGTTCACAAACACGCTACAATAGTTCAAAAGTGATGGGAAGGGATAGACAACAGTCCTACACACATTTCAAGCATTACACACAACAAATCATAGAGAAGATGGAAATCAGCAGGGAAGAAGCAAATTCAAATTTCAGCTCTCCTCCTTCACAATGGCAAAAAAGTATTTACAAAGAGTCACAAAGTGAATTATATACATGTGCCCTAAAAATGGTCTTTTCACACATGAGACCGGCACTTTATTGACTAATCTCTAACGTCCTGCTATTTTACAAGAATTATGTTACAATGATTTGGGGCTTATGCATCTAGAGGACTCCTCTAGTGCATTTACATAGTTTTGAGGGAATCTCCTAGAATTATGAAGAAGAAAATTATGCCCATTAATTTGAAAATTTTGGGACTCCTCTCTTGTGCCTCTTTTCTCTGCAACATGTATTCTAGCCCTTCCCCTTCTGTGTGAAGTGTGGATGGAGGTCTTGTGGGGGATGAGATGTCCATTGCATAGGGCGTGGTCGTGTGAGTGATGTCAACTATGAACACTGATACAATAGTGGTCATGGTGTTTGACACAAATCATGAAAACATGGATGCGGTTGGGAGGGAGTCATGATGTGGTGTCTATGGAGCAGCCATATGCAGTGGAGAAAAACAAAGGATTTTCCACTTTATCATCAAGCAAAGGTGTAATTCGTTATGTAACTAGCCCAAGAGCCATCCCTACCTATGACCATGACGAAGCATCTTCATGAGATGGTAAGAAGAGAGTCTACCAACCTAAAATCATCCAAATAGATTGGTTATCGCTCCAATGGGTGAACAAGAATCTATATGGTCAATGTAATCCTATGCCAATAAATATTGAAGAGAAGGAACAAGGAGATTATAAAAAATACAAGAGCACAAGTGGGTTTGTACTCCCATAGTATAGCCATGATGGTTGAGATTATGAAGGAACTAATGAAGCCAATAATTGAAGATGAAGCACTTGTAGATCCGACATGGAAGGAGAATATGAAAGCCAATTATGAGAGCTTAATGAAGAATGAAGTGTGGGAAATCACTAGCATCAAGTGGGTCTCGTAGGTGGAGATGATAAAAGAAATCTTAGAATGCTATCAAGACACATTAGTATCAAAAGGACTTTGACTATTGAATGGTTTTGGTTTTCAAGACTCTTTTGCTCTAATCACCATTATTTACATAATACTAATGCTAACAAGTCATATGAAGTGGCAAGTTTGTTGGAACAAATCTATTACAAGCCTAAGTATTGGCTTGAGTCTCTAGAAGAAGTAGTAAGAAAAGACAATATATGGAAATCTAAGATTTCACTTGTGAACTCACCCTTGTAAATGTTTGATCGTTTACTTGATGTAAAAGTAAGAGGAATCAAAGTGGTTGAGTTCACTTAGAGAGAGAAGCCATGAATTCTTGATTTGGAGGTTGACGATTCAATCAATCTCTAAAAATTAGGAAACTACTTTTAGGTGAGCAAGATTCAAATTCAAATCTTGGCTCCAAAAACTCTCTACATATACATGATAGTTTAGTCGCACTTTAGAGGCATCCATAAGCTAAGCTATATGCTATATCAAGTGTGGATACAAGGCACACACATGTACCTGTAAGTTCATTGTATTCTACAATCAATATACATTCATATTTATGATCATACAAGTTCATATCTTCATGGTTGTGTGAGTCTACTCTTTATTGTTATGCTTCTCAAGTTTTTCAGTCAGCTTGCAGATATCACTACTCTCAGTGTGGTGCATCCTTTTCAATGATTGCTGAAGTTTTCTTTTAGATTCTACTATATTCTCACAAAATTTTGTTGCTATTGGAGTTCTCAATCTTGAGTTATGTTCAGTTGAAGTCAACCTTGTCTGTTCAACCTATGAAAATCGAGATGATGTCATAACTTGTTAAACTTCATTCTCATTGCGTGATTCACTATTTCTGATGCAATTACTCTTGAAACTTAGCTCTCTAAGTCAGTTAGAGTTCCCCAAAAGGAATTAAGCTAATTGCTGCTATGCTCAGAGAATTATTCAAAACACTGGACAGGTGTATGAATCAAAATAGCAAGTTTTTCACCTGTGAATTAATTCCAGCTCATCTGTTTTGATCTATCTTTTTGAGATTGATCTTCCAAGGTACATAGGGTGTCCAACACATCCATTGGCAAGCTAAAAGGGTCCACCACATACTCCTGAAGTTCATTTGGCTGGTGTAGTGCAAGGATTTTGCTGCACCACTTCATCTTCAAGCACATATCTATCCATCTCTTCACAGTGGTATCAGAGCAAAGATGGCAGATGGATTTCCTTCATCAATTGACAAATTGGATAGAGGTATTAATCAGCTTGGTCATTAAGGATGGAAGCTTATCTCCAAGGTAGAAGTTTGTATGGTTATGTGGCTGGAGATGAAGTGATGCCTGTATTCAGAAACAAGAGTCAACCAACACAAGAAGAGCAAGAGAGATTGAACACATGGTGTTCCAAAGATGCATTAGCAAGGTCATACCTCCTTAACTCTATCTGAGATTTTTTGTTGCCTCACATTATAAGTTGTAAGACATCTCAGGAAGTGTGGGATGCACTTGAAGCTTTCTTCTCTTCAAGTACCAAAGCTAGGAAGCATCAACTATGGCTGAATTTCACAACCCTCAAGAATTTCCAAACAAAATGTGATTGATTTTGTCACAAAGGTCAAGGACATAGCTGATCAGTTGGGAAGCATTGGAGAGATAATAGATGAAGAACAAATTTTAAGGCAAGTCATCAATGGATTGAAAGCAGATGACAAGTGTGAAGTATTCACCACAGCTATGGATTTGTACATGGGCATGCATGTACCTGATTTCAATACACTCATTGGACAATTACTCACTCAAGAGGCAAAACTTATCAAGAATGGAGAAAGCTCTAAAGGTAATCAATCTTCAACTGTATATACTGATAAAAGCAAATCCAAACAAAACAAAGGAAAGTCAAAGAAAGTGGATGATGAAGCAGGAACATATCAAGCTAACTATGCAGGTAGAGGAAGACATGGCAGAGGTAGAGGAAGAGGAGGTAGACAAGGCAGGGGGAGATCCCAAGACTCCAACACATGTTCTATTTGTGGATTAACTAATCATACAATTGAAAATTGTTTTAGGAATTCCAAGAATGAAAGAGGCAGAGGATACAATAGAGGAAGTTATGGCTACTCAAGAGGAAGGTTCAACAATTATCATGGCAACTACAACAACTACAATCGTTCAAACTATGAAGGAGGCTACAAAGGAAGGAGAGACTTCAATAACCACACAGAAGATGCAAACAAAGAGGATTCATTATTAATCATGAACATGGCTATGCCACAAGGTAAATCTGATGAGCATGTTTTCTACATAGATTCAGGTTGTTCAAATCATGTGACAGCAAATGTAGCTCTCCTATCAGACTTGGAAGATCCAATGAACAAGCATGATGTACAAACAGGAGATGATACAAGACACCTTGTGGAGAAAATAGGAAATGTCAAAGCACCTGATGGAAACATCAGTAAGGTACTCTATGTCCCTACAATTACAAAGAATTTGATAAGTGTTGGGCAGATAGTAGAAAAAGGATTGCAAGTTAGGTTCACAAGAGGAGGAGCATATGTGGAAGACCCTAGCCAAGGGTTCAGAAGAATAGCAAAGGGAGAAAAAACAGGTAGATTATTCACTTTTGAGTTGCAAGACACAAGGAACATAGCTCTCTTCAATTATGGTAATCAAACACTCACAGAACTAGAGGTATGGCACAAGAGATTGGCACATATTGGTGAAAGATCATTAAAGCAAATTTGCAGGGACCAAAGTGTACTTGGATTCCCTAACTTGTCAAAACAACACATGTTTTATAAGTGTAGTGCATGTCAATTTGGAAAGTCTCACAGGTTACCATTCATGAAGAAAGGTTATATGCATGGAGATGTCTTGGGTTTGGTTCACACAGATGTATGGGGACCTAGCAAGGATGCTTCAATATCTGGATCAAGGTATTATGTCTCCTTTATTGATGATTAAAATAGATGGACTATCATATTCTTTATGAAACGCAAAGATGAAGTTTTATCCTGATTATGTGTGTAAACTTATCAAAGCATTGTATGGTCTCAAGCAAGCCCCAAGAGCTTGGAATTTCAGGCTTGTTTCATTCTTGCAAGACAAAGGCTCTCAACCAAGCAAGGTAGATCCTTCACTCTTTATTAAAAAGAGTAATTTTGAGGCCATCTACCTATGTGTATATGTAGATGATATTATATTGTCAGGAAATGATTCAAATGGTATGAAGAAGAACAAAGATCAGACGAGAGAAGAATTCAAGATAAGTGATTTAGGATCACTTACCTACTTCCTAGGTTTGGAAGTTGTCTACAAAGATCATGTTTTATTTCTCACTCAAAAGGAAGTATATCAAGGATATGTTAGCAAAATTCAAGATGGAGGATTGTAAAATTGCAGGTACTCCAATGGAGGTCAACCATAAATTGAGCTCACATGAAGGTGAACTCATAGAGGACATCACATCATATCAAAGCCTTGTGGGTAGTCTCAACTATGCCACATTGACAAGGGTAGATATATGCTATAGTGTGAGTGTGCTAAGTCAATTCATGCACACACCAAGGAACCACACATGGATGCTGCTAAGAGGATATTCAAATATCTCAAAGGAACCATAAATGAAGGACTTTAGTATCCGTATGTATCTGATTAGGGTTGAAGCTATTTTTTGATGCAGATTGGACTGGCTCCAAGGAAGATAGAAGGAGCACTTTAGGTTATCTTACCTTTGCAAGTTCAAAAGCTTATTTCATGGTCATCCAAGAAGCAACCCACAGTTGCTCTCTCTTTTATTGAAGCTGAATACAAAGGTCTTGCGATAGCTACACAAGAAGCTATGTGGATGAAGACATTATTCAAAGATCTTGGATTGGAGTTTGGAACTCCAACTATTTTTGGTGACAACATGAGTTCTATTCATTTAGCTTCTAACCCTATTTTTCATGCAAGGACTAAACACATTGAAGTTCATTATCACTATGTAAGAGAGAAGGTTCTAAGCAAAGAGATTCAAATATCATATGTGTCCACTCATCAACAATGTGAAGACATTTTGACCAAAACATTGGATGGTACAAAACTTTGCAAATTCAAGGCTATGATTGGATTGCAGGTTATTCTTGAAGATTGAAGACCTCAAGCATACTTGGCTTGAGCGGGAGCTGTTGGAACAAATCTATTACAAGCCTAAGTATTGGCTTGAGTCTCTAGAAGAAGCAGTAAGAAAAGACAATGTATGGAAATCTAAGAGTTCACTTGTGAACTCACCCTTGTAATTGTTTGATCATTTACTTGATGTAAAAGTAAGAGGAATCAAAGTGGTTGAGTTCACTTAGAGAGAGAAGCCACGAATTCTTGATTTGGAGGTTGAAGATTCAATCAATCTCTAAAAATTAGGAAACTACTTTTAGGTGAGCAAGATTCAAATTCAAATCTTGGCTCCAAAACTCTCTATATGTACATGACAGTTTAGTCGCACTTTAGAGGCGTCCATAAGCTGAGCTATATGCTATATCAAGTGTGGATACAAGGCACACACATGTATTTTTAAGTTCATTGTATTCTACAATCAATATACATTCATATTTATGATCATACAAGTTCATATCTTCATGGTTGTGTGAGTCTACTCTTTACTGTTATGCTTCTCAAGTTTTTCAGTCAGCTTGCAGAGATCACTTCTCTCAGTGTGGTGCATCTTTTTCAATGCTTTAACTTGCTAAAGTTTTTGTTTAAAGTCTATTATATGCTCACAAAATTTCATTGTTATTGGAGTTCTCAATCGTCAGTTATGTTCAGTTGAAGGCAACCCAGTCTATTCATATTCACTTCTCTGTCAGACTTTCGATTTTTACAGTCATCTTGTCAGAGCTGTTTCTCCACGTGTACTTTATTAAATTCCATGATTCAAAGCTTTTTGGATTCAACGTACTGTATTTTATTAGCATACAAAATTTCATAATCATTGAATATTTGAATCTTGAGTTATGATCATTTTTCTGCTCACTGGTCTAAGTACTGTTGCAGCCCGTGAAAATCGGGATGATGTCATAACTTGTTAAACTTCATTCTCATTGTGTGATTCACTATTTCTGATGAAATTACTCTTGAAAGTTAGCTCTTTAAGTGACTTAGAGTTCCCCAAAAGGAATTAAGCTAACCGCTGGTGTGCTCAGAGAATTATTCAAAACACTAGACATGTGTATGAATCAAAATAGCAAGTTTTTCACCTCTGAATTAATTCCAGCTCATCTGTTTTGATCTATCTTTTTGAGATTGATCTTCCAAGGTACATAGGGTTTCTAACACATCCATTGGCAAGCTAAAAGGGTCCACCACATACTCTTGGAGTTCATTTGGCTGGTGTAGTGCAAGGATTTTGCAGCACCACTTCATCTTCAAGCACATATCTATCCATCTGTTCACAAAGTTTCTATGTTAGATGTCAAAGCATAACTTTTGAATGTTGACCTCATGGAGGAGCTACATGTGGCTCAGCCACCACGGTTCGAGGCTCCACATTCGAAGGAATTTATGTAAGTTGAAGAAGGCATCATATGTGATGGAACAAGCCATAAGATCATTGGAAAAGAAGATAGGCATTGGTAGGTACATGAATGTCTTTGGTAATGTTTTCTACTTATGGATCATTATACAAGATATCAGCTTTCTAGTTAGACTTTTGAAAAGGCTTGGAAATAGACCTCATGAAGGAGATTCAAGACTTCGAAAGCAAGTACACTTGAGAAAGATGTGGAAATCATCTTCTATCTAACCATGAAGAATGCATCACATAGCTTCACCAAAATTCTTACAAAGGATCTAGTTCAAACACATCTTCAAAGACTTGGCATTGGGCCAAGAAGATATTTCCCCCCTTTGGGTGGACATTGGGGGGGGGGGGGGGGGGGGGTTAGACATAGTCAATGCTTGACCCTCATGGAAGACTTAGCAGAAGATAGTTCACGTTCAAGTGGAAATTGAGGGGGCATGTTAGATATGTTCAATGCCTCGAAATTGAGGGGGCATGTTAGATATGTTCAATGCCTCACCCTTATGTAACACCACCATTGTTCCATAACACTTTATTTTGTAAGCCCCCATTATGAGGAGAATCCATGTGAGAGTGTTGGACATTGCTAAGCTCATGGCTTTGATGTTAGCGGAGGTTTATAGTATACCATAGATGGATAGTTATGAAAGGTTGCTTCTAAGCCATTGGATTTGGGATTGATCCTATGTGAGCATCAACCAAAATCAAGGGCTAAAAACAAAAGTAACTTTCTTAACTTGGGAAAGGGTTTATTTGATGTGGGCCATTAGATCTCTACTTGATCCTAAGTGTGGACTAAGATAGATCAAGGTCTACAAACAAATGGTTGTTGATCTTACCTTTCTACGATTGTATTTACCTCATAGATCAATGGTGGATATTATTTTGAGCATGGATCAAGCTACCATGGCCTTAGAACATGGGTAGGCCGACTTAGGCTTGGAGGAACAGGTTGCTTCAAGAAGTTACACTACCAAGAACAGACACTAAGGGGATATTAGCTAGATAAGCCTCTCCCATAACCTTAGAGCAAGCATGAAAGATTCCAAGTTGCATTATGAAAAAGTCATGGAGAGGGAGAGTCCAAGTTTTTCTCTTGAACTATCTACAAAAGTCAACTCCCCTCGAACAAAGTGTTATCCTCTTCCCACTAAGCTTGCAAAATCATCATTTTTCTCAAGATAAACATTTTGATATTGTCCAAGGAAAACCAAGAAGATAACATAAAAAAGTCACATCACAGGAAGACACTTACATTTTGGTCTCAACATACTATGGTTTGACCACACAAGTCCAGCTGCCAAGGGAATTAGCTCGAACACAAGCACATGAAACTTTATGTGAATACCAAAAATCAATTTGAAGCCTATCAAGTAGACATCAACAAGGGCTTTCCCACAAGAAGAATATTTGCAAGGACCCATAACACGTCAAGTTTAGGTACCTAAACATCTCATTCAGGCATGAGACGATCATGATCACATTTAAATTCTAAAGATTCATCTTGTATCAGAGGACAAAACTAGAGAAATGGACATCTCTCGATAAGATGCAAACACAACCTACCAACAGGAAGTAAAAACATCATCAAAGAGATGGATAAGAAAATCTAGGTTCCTAAATCCCAAATTTACTATTCAACAAAAGCCATATATGTTTGGAGGGCAAAGGCAAAGCTCAAGTCATCAAGAGCTCCACACAAAGACGTCCTCATGGACAACCAGATCCCAAGGTAAAAGATTCTCTTATGTGGCAACTTGAATTAAATCAACCCATTTTGCAACAAAGTGAAAATTCTACTAAGACTAAGCAAATATGGGTTTCCAAGCCACCAACGTCCTCACCAACCAAAGAAAGTCCACAAACTTCTCCCAATCTCAATTGATCATGAAAATTATGTTCATTGTTCGAAAAGCTTTTGTAAATCGATGAAATATCCTCTTTGTGCAAGAACCAAGTGCTTATTGCACAACCCTATCTCTTATACTCATTTTAAGGTCATTTTCACCTCATGTATGCATTAAATTAGGGTCATAATATAGGACCTTGCATGAGATATAGTTGTGATATGCAAGAGAACAAGGATTACGACCACCACATACTAGAGAGATGACTCTCCTCCCAACCAAATGCCTCTATATATAGCTCTCTCCAGGGGACTGCCTTCTTGGGCAGGTGGATACTAGCCAGCCAAGTGTCAGCCATGTAACTACATGTGCGCCAAGTGTCCCAGCTAACTCGAGTTAACTCAAGTGGATGCTTCTAGAAGGCTCTAGATCTCTTTGGGCAAAATACTCTCCCCATGTCTCCCATGGGGATTGAAACCAAGACCTCTTCCTTCACATCCTTGAGACTTAACCACTAAGCTAAGTGGATCACTTGTCCACAAGAGCACAAAACCTCCTAGTAAGTCTAAACTCGAGATCTTTGGTCATACACACGGATGACCAAACGGTGTCCGATTTCAGATCTGTCTGAACCGGCCAGACCCTTGGATCGTAGACTTACTTTATTACATGATATCCCATGCACAAGAGAACAACATACTATAATGTGATGACAACATTACTTTTATACTTTAATTTGGGTACTAATGTTTTATTGTGACTGATCAGCTTGAGCACTTTTGCGAAAGATCTTTTCCTTTTTTTCACCATTTCTTTTCTTTTCATTTTAGAGTAAGCATGCATATGGCTATTTGACAAGGCCATGCACATGTACTTCTTTTCTTTTTTTGCCCATGCATTGAAGTAAGTAGTAAGCTTGCTACTATAAACAAAACCACAAAAAAAAAACAAAAAACTATAAAAAATACAATCCAAGAAGCTTGCAAAACGTATGCCATATTAAGTTATGTAGGAACCTTAAAACCCCAATGTGTGTCAAGACCCATACTTCCCCATAGACAATGATATCAACGTCTATCAAGGATGAAAGAATAATTTTTACTCCCTACTTGTTTGAGCCTATGTGAAAAATAAGTATTGTAAAGAAGTATAAAAACAACCATACGTGAAAAATGATGGGCTTTATTACTTATTTTGTGATTGAGTTGATCAAGAGGAATCCCATGGATATATCATCATCATCGATTGTCTAGTGTTATCCTTCATTTCTCTTGTCTTGAGCTGAATCGCAATTGATTCTATGACAATTGTATGCCTAATTGTAAATTAGTATAAAAGCCATCTTAAGTGACACATGAGGGTCTTTATTACTTATTTTCTGATTGAGTTCATCAAGAAGAGCCTCATGGACACGTGATCATGATCAAACATAAATTATTCTCCTTCAATTCTCTTCTCTTGAGTTGAACATCTAGTATCTTCATTTCTCTTGTCATGAATTAAATTACTAATGATTTTGTGTCAATTGTGTGTCTAAGAACCCCCTTGCCCATTTGATAAGCTTTTCATGGCTACTTGTTGAGTTTTTCAATGTCAAGAAAGGTTTTCTTAGAGGACAACAAGATCATTATCCTATGTGTTGATCATGTAGTGCAAGAATCTTGGATGAGCCTTGTGGAAGTTGAACACTCCTGATCTTAAAAACCACTTGAACTGAATGTTATGATGCAAGATATGTTGAAGCATTATCAATCCTATATGGCAACCTTGTAGTGCAAGAATTTTGGATAAGCCTTAAGGAAACACTTTGATAGTAACTCCTAAGCTCAAGAACTACTTGAATTCATGTGCTATGGTGCAAGACATTCTTAAGAGTGTGTTATGGTAAGAAAGATCTAAATTCCTATGTTCTAGTGGCCTTTGTGAAAATTTTGCAAGCCTTAGATGTCAGGGATACACTTGTAACTCTAACCACCCCTTGCGCACTTTCCTCCATGCATCCAACTAAGTTTCTTTCTCTCTAGATTGACAACTGAGAGTGATTGTAAAAAAAGCAACAACATCCATTCTCCAAATTTTACATTTTTGCATGTCCACAAGGTTTTGTGTAGTGGCCATAAAAACTCAAAAATCTCTTCAATTGAAAGGCTTTTTAAAAAAGCCATGCACATTGATCTGAGTGTTCAAGAATGCACCCATGAAAATAGAGATAAAGAGACAGAGAGATATTATAATCACGCCCAAGAATAATGTACCACACATGATAAGTACTTGTATATCTAGTACATACCAATATGGGACATTCTTGAGTGCTAAGATAAACAAACTCCCCAATTTTGTTCACACTTACCACATGTGCTAAATCCACAAGTATGTTGATGTGAATTTATTTGCTTTGTCTCCAAGGTGCAAACATTAATAAAAGTGTCAATTTCCCAAGTGCACACTATGCCCAATTCTCATTGATTGCTCGCATAATGAATATAGAAGAAGAAAAAGAAAGCGAGGGGAAGCGGGGATTTCAATTGCCCAAAACACAAGCAACCTACTAGAAAACCATGCATACATCTTTTGCATATTGTTCATCAAAATGAAATCACAAGAAGGTGGAGGTATTAGTTTTTCTTTTCAGGGGGAAGAGAAAGAGAGAGAGAGAGAGAGAGAGAGAGAGAGAGAAAGAGAGAGAGAAAGAAAGAAAGAAAGAATTTTATCATCTATTAGAAGGCCAAACTCAACATATGAAACAGAACTACATAAGTTATGTCTCTTATGAATCGAAAATACAAAGTATGCAGAAAACAAAAATTGATGCTAATGCAAGGAAAATCAAAGTCTCTATGATGAGCATGTGTGGAAAATCCATGAGAGGGGGGATAAAATGGAGTGCTATCCCTATGGTAGACTATATGCAATAGTGTAGTACAAATATGAGAATGTATCTAAGTGAGAAACCATCTCCATCCAATGCTCATGTGTGGGTGTAGTGTGTGCTACATAGGTGGACGTGGTGTCAGGGCTGCCTAGAGGATTGTAGCGGGATTGACCATCATCTTGGCTCGTTTCTCCTCAATGGCTTGACGATGATTAGCCTGCATATCTACAATCTAGTTTCTATGAGATTGCTATGTCAGATATCCTATGATGTAGGGGCTCTTGAGATATCAAGCTCAACATGTGATGATCGACGATGACATGTACCACTTTTTCTTCTCTCTCATATGTAGTGGCTACGTTGATATATGTCATGGACAATTTTTAGTGAGTTGTACCAAATTCATCTACCAAGAGTGATGGCACATTTTTTTCTTGCCAACTCACTCATTCATGGACATCAGGGTTTTCTTTATGGATTATATTGTATTGGTTGTATGTTTATATTAGGTCATTCTTGCATATTCTCTTTATGTAATAAAAGAAGAAAAAGATCATTTTCTTTCTTTCCTCAATATGTGTGCGCTCCTCTCTTTATGTGTGAGAGTGTGCGAGAGCTCTCTTCTTTATCTCCTTTCCCTTGACATAGTATCGGAGCTAGTGCGGCTATAGAGAGCTCGTGGAGAAGGCTGATAGTGAAGAGTACATGAGAAAGCATGAAGAATGCATGCTTCACAAACAATCTCAGGTTGCTATAAAATTTGGTGTGAAGGTAGAAGGCATCAAAATATTTTCAAGAGTTATCCCTTAAGGCTCACTTGTTTTGCTTAAATTTCAATTTCGAAGGCATCTAGACCTCTGTTTTGAGCCCAAAATGGGAGCCCCACAAGAAAATCAGGTCAGGCGTTCTTTTCAGCGTCTCTCAAATATTTTAGATCCAGGATTTCAAGTGATTTTGAGTACTTTTGATACATAGAAATTGTGTTTTTATAAGATCAAATTGTCAAGTGTAGGGTTCAAGTAGAAGTACTACTTCTAGTGCTTTTGCAATATTGTGAATTGTTGTAGAAATGGAAAATGTTGATGGAATGAGTCAACTTATGAGTGATAATTTGGGCAAGAACAACTTTCATGCTTGGAGATGCAGAATGAAGAATTTCTTGATGGGAAAAGGCTACTGGAACTACATCAAAGGAGAGAATGAAAATGCTCCCAATTATCAGAGAGGAATCAAACTCTAGATCAGTTAATATCAGAAGACTAGACTCAAGGAGCACAAAAGACAATGCATTAGTTGTTTTTTAGCATAAGACTAGACACATACAGGATGCCAAAACTCCGAAAGAGGCTTTGAATAGTTTGATCACATTGTATGAGACCAATACAAAGGCATGAAAATTGCAACTCAATACACTAGAGAAAAACGGCATGTTGATAAATGACTACATCCTAAACCTCAAAATCATGTGTCAGTTGCTCTCATCTAATGGCATACATGTAGATGATGATGATAATGTGAAAGTATGCCTTCGTGGTCTAGGAATTGCATATAAGCAGTTTAGAATAACTATTCAGGCTAGGGAAAATATTCCAAATCTTGTTACTCTTGTGTCCATGCTCTTAATTGAAGAAAAGAACCTTCGTAAAGACTCAAACTCCCAAGCAAAAGCTAGTTCTAAGTAGGTATTCTACTTTGACAGAGGAAGAGGTGGAGGAAGAGGCTTCAAAAGTGGAAAAGGAAGTAGTAATCAAGACCAAGGTCAATAACAGAATCATGCAGGAGATAGAGAATAGTTTTGTTGGAGTTTGAGGTCTGTGGAAGCACGCAAACAATAGAAGGAAGAAGAAGAAGCTTGGAGCACAACACATAATACTGAATATATTACCACCAGAATATACAAAGATAAGTTACTCATTAGGGCAATAGGCATATATACAAGCCAGGGGAAAAAACCTCCAAAAGAGGGAAAAAAGTACCCCCATGGTCCTAGTGTGTTTACACACATCACTACATAAATATATCAACAAATCCCCCCCGTGGTCCTAGTGATGCGGTGAACAAGGAGCTGGCACTCATGTATAAGGAAGTTCCAAGCTAGGTGGAATCAATCCACGAAAGCAAGTAAGCCCAAAGCTTTGCGGAAAGCTTCAAACTTCTCCCTAGGAAAAGCCTTCGTGAAAAGGTCTGCAATGTTCTCTTGGGTGGGCACATATGCCAAACTGATCTCTCTAGGAAAGAACCTATCCCTCACATGATGATAGTGCATCTCAATGTGCTTAATGCGAGCATGGAACACAGGGTTCCTAGCAACTGCCAATATGCTCTGACAGTCAGTGAAGATGGTGGTGGCAGAAGACTCACCAACACCCAAATCAACCATAAGGCATTTGAGCCACACACACTCAACACTGGTTGTGAAAGCTTCCCTATACTCAGCCTCACAACTAAAAGTGGCCACATTAGGCTACTTCTTCCTGAACCAAGATATGCATGAGCTACCAAGTATGAAGCAAAAACCATTCGTGGACACGCGAGTGTCAGACCAACCACCACAGCGAGAGTCAAAAAAAGCATGTAAATCTGTCGACCGTGATCCCCCCTTGGGATAAAACAATCCAAGTAGCCAAGTACCACTCAAGTAGTGAAAGTCGTGCTTAACCGCCTGCCAATGCTTTACACTTTGGCAATGCAAAAACGTGTTGATCTATTAGATCACAAGTTGAATATCTCGCCAAGTAATGCATAAGTAAATCAAGCATCTAACAGCCTCCTGATAGAGAACAACATCAAATGCATCTCTAGCATCATAAAGTCTCAATCGTAAACATCACTCCATAGGAGTGGCAACATGTTGAAGTCTTCAAGGCCAAAATGTTGCAATAATGTGTCAATATATTTTGTTTGACACAAAGCTATTCCGTCATCAACTTGCATAAACTAAATGCCCAAATAATGATGCAAATTCCCCAAATCTAACATCTCAAATGAGGCATGCACATCAGCGTTAAAATCAACAATATGCTTCCCATGAAGACGAGTGAGCAACATGTCATCAACATACACAACAATGATCATAAGCACATCATTAGCATGCTTAACATATAAGGTGCTTTCAGTTGGGTTGTTCTCAAAACCATGTGCAATAAGATAGGTATGCAGCTTTTCATACCAAGCACGTAGTGCTTGCTTTAAACCATATAATGCCTTTTTTAGCCTGCACACTTGGTTTTCATGCCCTTTTAGCACAAAGCCACGTGGCTTAAAAACATACACTTCTTCAAGTAACTCACCATTCAAAAATGTTGTTTTAATGTCCATATGATATGCCTTTTTCGGTAAGTAGGAGCAAAGGTCTCATCAAAATCAATGCCTCTTTCCTAAGCATAACCCTTTGCAACAAGCCTAGCCTTATACCTGTCAAGTGTTCCATCAGGCTTACACTTAAGCTTGTATACTCACTTAGTGCCAATGGCCTTCTTCCTAGGAGGCAAGTCACATAAAGTCTAGGTACCACTTTTCATTATAGCATCATATTTAGATTGCATAACAGCCATCCAATTTTTTGAATTTTGTGCTTCATCAAAATGAAAGAGGCTCATTCTCATCACAGAGACTAGAGGCAGCCATAGCATAGCAATCTGATGCAAAAGAAGCATTATGATAGCAAGAACGAGTACGATATGAAAGAGGTGCATCTAATTTTCTATGATGCAAAGTCTGCACCATCCATTTTGGCATAATTTTTCCCCCCTAAATATCAGCCCTCTCATCAACAAGTGCATCATGTAAATCTGCATAAAAAATGGAATGATCTGCATCATCACATGAAACCTATAAAGGCTGAGAATTTTCCTCATTAGGACCAGCACTAGATTCTCCACCTGTAAAAAGAGGCAACAAAGTATCATACATGTCTTTGGAGCTAACAGATTTCTCCTTAGTACATGAGAGTAATGGCTGAATAGCATCTTCCACAAAAAGAGCATCACGGCTAACCAAAATTTTTTTAGTATGTGGATGATATAGATGATAATCTTTGCTTTCAGAACTGTACTAAAAAAAATACATTTCACTGCTTTATCATCTAATTTCCTGTGTCTTTGTTCAGGCACTAATGAATATGCCAAACAACCAAAAACATGCATGTGAGGAACACACGGCTTGCAACCATGCCAAGCCTCATATGGAGTGATAGATTGCAATGCTTTAGTGGGATACTTGTTAAGTACATATGTTACACACATGATAACCTCAAGCCAGAAACTATGTGGTAAAGCCTGACTCTTGACCATACACCTCGCCATCTCCATGAGTGACCTATTCTTTTGTTTAGTAACTCCATTTTGTTGCAGTGTATACGACACTCTACACTGATGTTTTATCCCACGTTTAGCCAGAAATGCATTAAAGTTAGAAGACATATATCCCCCTCCTTGATCAGAATGATGGGTGCTCATTTTACATGTTGATAGATTTTCATCCAAAACCAGAAAATATTTGAAGCACATAACACTTCAAACTTTGCTTTCCATGGATAAACCCATGCATGTCTGGAAAAATCACCAATGAAGCTCACAAAGTAAAGATAGTTTCCAAAAGAGAATGTCTACATAGGCCCACAGACAACACTATGAACAAGATGTAACTTCTGAATAGCACGAACTAAACCATCTTTTGGGAATGAGAAACGCTACATTTTGCCCAAAATATAGCCTTCACAGACATGTTTACCAGGTGCCTCAAGTTTGGGCAGAGAGGACACCATTTCAAATTTCTCCAGGCATAGCAAACTCCCAAAATTCAGATGACCAAAGCGTGCATGCCAAAGCTTTGCATCTGACAAAGCCTGAGAATCATGTACTGCATACGCTCAATGATTCGCTGATTTTTCATATTCTGTGAGCTTATACACGACATAAAATACCAGAAGTAATAATGACATCCCTATTTGATAGATCATGAATTGTACATCTATCATCAACAAATTTCACAACCGAGCCAATCTTGGCCAAAGCTGAAACTGATAATAGATTCTTCTTCATCCCTGGAAAAAATAAAACATCTGACAATGTAAAAGAACTACAATCAACAGTAGTGTAGAGCAGGTGAGCTTGCTAGCATTTGATTGACTTTATTTGAGGAGAAGCTTCGGGGAAGTGTCAAAGCATGAGCAATTTGAAGCAAAGTCTTTGGGAGGAAGTGGATGCAAGACCATCAACTTTGGTGACCCATAAAGCTGCAGGTATGAAACAAGGAATTGATATCTCATGGGGCGACGCCCATGTGGTGAGGGAATATGCAGATAACCGGCGCCTTCTTAGGCTACATATATGCAAAAGGGCGAGCCTCCTCCTAGTCACCAAGAAACTTGGGCGACCCTCCTCCTCTTCAGTCAAGCCCCACATGGGCAACTTTCCTCTACTTGGGCGACTCTCCTCCAAAGCCACTTTGGGCACCACCCCTACCTCCTGGGCGACCCACCTTGGGCGACCCTCTCCTCCTAATAATTGGGCGACCCTCTCCTCCTAATAATTGGGCGACCCTCTCCTCCTAATAATTGGGCGACCCTCTCCTCCAAATAGCCTTGGACGACCCTCTCCTCCAAATAGCCTTGGGCGACCCTCTCCTCCTAATGGCCTTGGGCGACCCTCTCCTCCTAATAATTGGGCAACCCTCTCCTCCAAATAGCCTTGGGCGACCCTCTCCTCCTAATGGCCTTGGGCGACCCTCTACTCCTTTTGTGCTAATTGGGCGACCCTTCTTCCTTTGGCGACCCCCACCTTGGGCGACCCCCACCTTGGGCGACCCCCCGCCTTGGGCGACCCTCTCCTCCTAATGGCCTTGGGCGACCCTCTCCTCCTAATGGCAAATTGGGCGACTTACCTCTAAACTTGGGCGAGCCTCCTCCTAGTCACCCCTAGCCCAGGGCGACCCTCCACCTCTTCCTCCATATTGGGCGACCCTAGCCCAAGGCGACCCTCCTCCCTTTTCCCCATTTGGCCCGGCCATGGGGCGACCATCATCCTAGGCGACTACCACTTGTGCTAACTAGGCGACCACCCATGGAGACTCACTACAAAGCAAGGCGACTACCGACTTAGTATGGGCTCCACCATGAGCTACTTGGGCGGCAAATGACGGGCGGAGCATATTTTGTCAGTAATGTGTCAGAATGAAAAATACTGCAGGGAATATTGCCACTTGGCTTTGGCGGTGTCAGAAGCTAAAATTGGGGGCCTTATTGAAGTTGGCTACCATCCTCCACCTCTGGACCACCACTTTGGCGCGTGCGGCACTTAAGGCTGGAGTTTGGCAAGGCCACCCTTGGCCACTCTGGAGTCTATATAAACAGAGGTTTGGCACTCATTTGGGGGGCTGAATCGGATGTAATCTGAATCGTGTGGGCTATTGCGTATCATCGCTACCATCATTTGTTGATGCTAGTTGAGGCTATTTTTTGGTCTACTCTCTGCACTCTGTTGCTACAGGCACACTGTGGAAGGTCACTCTGTGATGATTATACAGAGCGTGGGCCTCCCGTGGAGTTGTTGATTAGCATTACAGGGTGATTGAGTGGCTTGGATCTAGTCATTGGCATGCATCGGTGAATTTCTTCAGGATCAAGTCATCATCTTTGTTGTATTCACTTGTTGGTCACGCTCTTATATTGTTGCTAGTTAGTTTTGGAATGGCATGCTAGCCCACTGTTACATCTTTTTGTAGTATTTTAGCTCTCTGTAATCATTTTCAAAGTTACGAAGTGATTTCCTCTCTCAAGAGCACTTGTCATTGATCCTTTCTCTATAACTGTACATTTTCACTTCTATTGGTTTCTCTGTTATCAGTGAAGGTACCTGCACACAAGAATGTCACAGGGTATACTTCCCTAAGGAGAACCCCCCTTGAGTAGACGGAGTACTGGAAATGTATACAATTTGATATTGTTGAAAGTGGATACCCCGGTACCTCCTCTACAGTTTGGCACACCGGATGGGATCCTTGCATTTTTGTGTGAGGTATTTAGTGTGCACTATATAGTTGTTGTTGCATTAATTTCTCGATTTTTTGCATTCTGTGAGTGGGTACATGACCCACACTCGAGTAGACAGAGAGCCCCTTCGTGTACAAAAGAGCCTCAAGAAGTCAGCTCTACCTTCGGCTAGTACCCCTCTACCCTTAAATTTTTCCATCGATTTGGCTTCAACCCCGCTTTCAAAAGAGAAGCTGAGGAGGACGTTAGATTTTTCCTCTCATACTTCAGAAGAAGCACCAGTGCCAATGGAGGAACTTTCTCATTTACTCTCTAGGTTGAACATCAAGTTCCCTACATTTAAGGGATTAGCTTATGAGGATGCGGATGACCACGTGAGGAGATTCGTCTCAAATTGCCGTGGACGAGGATTGCAGAACCGAGAGGATGCAATGTTGGTACTCTTCCCATCTACATTGGAAGGCCTTGCAGACAAATGGTATAGTCAATATGCAGATGGACACTTCACTACATGGGAGGCACTGAAGACGGCATTCTCGCAGACATTCCGACCGAGCAACTCCTCTGAAAGAGCTCTAGACCAGCTAGAGAACCTAAAATTGAGGTCAGGTGAATCCTTTCATGAACTTCACACTAGAACAAAAGCACTTGTTTCACGTCTTCCACATGCTCCAGGTGATTTCTTGGTAAAAAAATGGATAGAGAAAGCTCTGCCCAAGTCATCTCAGCAGAAGCTTCGTGAATATCTTAGATTGGATGCAACACTTGATGATTTTGTTGCAACTGCATCGCGCATTGAGGAGGCTAGACTACATTTTGAAGGGGAGTCCCGACCAAATTATGCATCAGACTTGGATCCTATCGGGCAACTCAGGAAGGAGTTGGAAGCCTTAAGAATGCAGCAAAGTCGCCAAGAAGAGAAGGTTGTGCCGCCGCCCCCGCCCCACACTGTTGATGAAGTAGCTCAACTTCGTCGTGAGCTCGAAGATTTGCAAACCACACAGGACATACGAAGACAGGTTTGGTGTACAATATGTAGCAATAGTGGACATTCCAATGTTAATTGTCCTAACAAGGTCAGTTGTCAATTCTGTGGCAAAGATGGTCATGAAGCTAGAGACTGCTACTACCTCAAGGGAACACAACAACGAGGTAACCATCAAGCTTTGGATTCATATTATGCTAGTACTTCGAATGCACCTAATAGAGAAGAGACCCGTCCAACTCGGCCTAGATATAATAGGCCACTCATGTGTTATCGATGTGGTGAGTATGGCCATATGCAGAACAAGTGCTCCTTACCAGAAGGTGCACCTCCCTGTCAGCATTGTCCAGATGCTAAGGATCACTACACCAGAGATTGCCCAAGGAGCCGCCCTCCTCCAATTCACATGATTGCAGTCTCCCCACAAGTAGAAGGTATGACCGCTCAGTCTTATGCTGTTTCATCTTCTTCAATGCCAATGATGACTAGAGCTAGGCAAGCGGCAACAGCCTATAGGGAGGAACAACAAGGACTCAAAGATAGAGATGAGGAAAAGAAGGCGGGATGGATGGACCAAGCAGACATTGAAGGAGCTTATGAGAGGGTGACTACTTTGCTAAAAGATCAACCAACAAGTCCTCAGGAAGAAACACAAGAGGTGAACATTGAGGAAATCTTGAGAGGTATTCATCATAAGATTAGTCTGTACCAATTTATAAAGATGGATTCAAAAGTAAGAAGTGATTTGTTGAAGATTATACACTCTGCATGCTTGTGCCCACCTCCTAGCATAGATGGTTTTATGGTTGACTTTCCCCCTGCACCCCTGGCTGATTATCAAAGCTCAAGATTATCTGTTTTTATAAAGGATGAAGCTCTCACAGGTGTTATCATAGATGGAGGTTCCGGCATCAATTTGATGCCAGATTTCACCATGAAGAAACTAAAATTGAATCCCACAAAGGCAGCACCCTTCACAGTTACATTAGCAGATCAACGTCGGGTTACACCACTTGGTATTGTTGAAAAGGTACTTATGATAGTGCAGGGTTGTCACTTTGTTCTAGACTTTGTTGTTATTTCCCTGCCACAGGAGACCTCATATCCTCTACTCTTGGGAAGGCCTTGGTTAAGGCAAGCAAAGGCTCTACAGGATTGGGGAAAGAACAAGTTATGGATTTCCACATGTACTAACAATCAATTACAGATACATTCGGAAGAAGGATCAGACATCAATAAGGCTACTGGGTATACAATGGACACTCAGGTAATGCCTTCTGAAGATGATACCCTATTAAACTGGATGATGGGGAGTACAGAATGCTGCACAGTGGAGATATGTGAAGTAAATGAGGATTTTATAGAAGCAGCCCAAGGCGACCACCTCTCTTCTCATGGGGCGACCCTAGCCCAAGGCGACCACCTCTCTTCTCATGGGGCGACCCTAGCCCAAGGCGACCACCTCTCTCCTCATGGGGCGACCCTAGCCCAAGGCGACCACCTCTCTCCTCATGGGGAGACCCTGGCCCAAGGTGGTGGCCCAAGTGGGCGACAGGAGGCCCAGGTTGTGCACTTAGCTAAGAGTGGCCAAAATGGGCCAATCCTTCCTCTGGAACTCACTTCTTTTCTTAAGCAAGGTAGTCGAGCTTATCTTTTGCAGGCACCCCCCGAAGGACCGAAACCTCTAATTGGGCCACTAGACCCGGATAGTCAAAATTTGACAATCGGCGCCACTACAATGATATGTAAGGAGAAGACAGGTAAACATGAAAAATTGGATGATTTTATGCTTACAGGACCTGAAAGTGACATAGTTGTGCGTGCATCTGAGGAGGCTAATTTTGACCTTCAAGAACTACCATTTTCAAATATACCTTTAGGATGGATCAAGGAACAGATTGTGGATCATAAATTGAACTCCGCTCCTGCATACAGTGGGGATGAATTTTCAAGTGAGTCTAATTCCGAAACGTTTGTTCAAGAAGTAAATCTTGGAGATGAAGAGAACCCTCAAATAGTTCACTTGGCCTCTTGGTTGTGGCATTATCCCTCTTTACTACAGAAGGTGACTTCTCTACTTTTTTCATATAAAAATGTCTTTGCATGGTCCTACAAAGATCTAACAGGGATACCAGAGGAGCTTGGATTACATCGAATACCTTTAGTTGAAGGAGCTTCACCTGCAAGAAGCAGGCCTTATCGTCTCAAATCGTCTCAATCCAAAGTACGCAGAGGCAGTAAAGCTAGAAATAACAAAACTGGAAGAGGCAGGTATTATTGTTCCAGTAGAACATTCAAGGTGGCTTTCTTCCATGGTCATACAGGAAGGATCTTTGGTCTTGGTGCATCAGATCCCGCCAGCATCCACCAAATTGGCACCTAAATGGATAGGGCCCTACAAGGTGATAAAGGTATTACCACAAGGAGCAGTTGATTTAGAGGACTTGCAGGGTGAAAGGATGCCCCTGATCAACATCTCCAGGGTGAAAAGCTATTTGAATTAATGCAAGCAGATGGAATTCACTCACTGTACATACCATAGTTCTTTTTATTTTCTGCAGTTCATTTTGTTTGATAGAATAAGCAAATAAATGAGTTGTTGCACCGCGACGGTGCAAAGTCTTGATGTGGGGGTCTGTAGAGCAGGTGAGCTTGCTAGCATTTGATTGACTTTATTTGAGGAGAAGCTTCGGGGAAGTGTCAAAGCATGAGCAATTTGAAGCAAAGTCTTTGGGAGGAAGTGGATGCAAGACCATCAACTTTGGTGACCCATAAAGCTGCAGGTATGAAACAAGGAATTGATATCTCATGGGGCGACGCCCATGTGGTGAGGGAATATGCAGATAACCGGCGCCTTCTTAGGCTACATATATGCAAAAGGGCGAGCCTCCTCCTAGTCACCAAGAAACTTGGGCGACCCTCCTCCTCTTCAGTCAAGCCCCACATGGGCAACTTTCCTCTACTTGGGCGACTCTCCTCCAAAGCCACTTTGGGCACCACCCCTACCTCCTGGGCGACCCACCTTGGGCGACCCTCTCCTCCTAATAATTGGGCGACCCTCTCCTCCTAATAATTGGGCGACCCTCTCCTCCTAATAATTGGGCGACCCTCTCCTCCTAATAATTGGGCGACCCTCTCCTCCAAATAGCCTTGGACGACCCTCTCCTCCAAATAGCCTTGGGCGACCCTCTCCTCCTAATGGCCTTGGGCGACCCTCTCCTCCTAATAATTGGGCGACCCTCTCCTCCAAATAGCCTTGGGCGACCCTCTCCTCCTAATGGCCTTGGGAGACCCTCTACTCCTTTTGTGCTAATTGGGCGACCCTTCTTCCTTTGGCGACCCCCACCTTGGGCGACCCCCACCTTGGGTGACCCCCCGCCTTGGGCGACCCTCTCCTCCTAATGGCCTTGGGCGACCCTCTCCTCCTAATGGCAAATTGGGCGACTTACCTCTAAACTTGGGCGAGCCTCCTCCTAGTCACCCCTAGCCCAGGGCGACCCTCCACCTCTTCCTCCATATTGGGCGACCCTAGCCCAGGGCGACCCTCCTCCCTTTTCCCCATTTGGCCCGGCCATGGGGCGACCATCATCCTAGGCGACTACCACTTGTGCTAACTAGGCGACCACCCATGGAGACTCACTACAAAGCAAGGAGACTACCGACTTAGTATGGGCTCCACCGTGAGCTACTTGGGCGGCAAATGACGGGCGGAGCATATTTTGTCAGTAATGTGTCAGAATGAAAAATACTGCAGGGAATATTGCCACTTGGCTTTGGCGGTGTCAGAAGCTAAAATTGGGGGCCTTATTGAAGTTGGCTACCATCCTCCACCTCTGGACCACCACTTTGGCGCATGCGGCACTTAAGGCTGGAGTTTGGCAAGGCCACCCTTGGCCACTCTGGAGTCTATATGCACAGAGGTTTGGCACTCATTTGGGGGGCTGAATCGGATGTAATCTGAATCGTGTGGGCTATTGTGTATCATCGCTACCATCATTTGTTGATGCTAGTTGAGGCTATTTTTTGGTCTACTCTCTGCACTCTGTTGCTACAGGCACACTGTGGAAGGTCACTCTGTGATGATTATATAGAGCGTGGGCCTCCAGTGGAGTTGCTGATTAGCATTACAGGGTGATTGAGTGGCTTGGATCTAGTCATTGGCATGCATCGGTGAATTTCTTCAGGATCAAGTCATCATCTTTGTTGTATTCACTTGTTGGTCATGCTCTTATATTGTTGCTAGTTAGTTTTGGAATGGCATGCTAGCCCACTGTTACATCTTTTTGTAGTATTTTAGCTCTCTGTAATCATTTTCAAAGTTACGAAGTGATTTCCTCTCTCAAGAGCACTTGTCATTGATCCTTTCTCTATAACTGTACATTTTCACTTCTATTGGTTTCTCTGTTATCAGTGAAGGTACCTGCACACAAGAATGTCACAGGGTATACTTCCCTAAGGAGAACCCCCCTTGAGTAGACAGAGTACTGGAAATGTATACAATTTGATATTGTTGAAAGTGGATACCCCGGTACCTCCTCTACAAGTAGTCATAATGATCTTACCAACTCTCATAACAGAATGAGAGGAGTTGTTGGCACATGTAACAATATTCCCTATATGGGCAAACTCGATTATAATGAAGAAACTGCGCTGCAAGGTAATATGTTTGGTCACCACACTATCAAAGTACCAAACATCTGAGTCTACTGCGGACATACATTGTTCATGAGAAGATGGGTCATAACTCCAAACAATGGTAAATGCCCATTCTTCATTCTGCAAAAGATTAGCAAACTTTGTTTTGGGTGTAGAGGCCTCTAGAATAACAATTCCAGCCTCTTTCTTCCTTGCCTCTTTAACAACCAATTTTGGATAGCTCTTTATGACATGATCATTTCCTCCACAACATTTGCAAAACAATTTCTACTTTTCTATTTCCTTCTTGTCTCTATCTTCATTTTTTTATTATGAATCTTGATTTGTAACACACATAATGGACTTGTTTTGCCTAGAATAATCTTCTTGCAATAGAACAGAGACTAACTCCTCAAATGTCATTGCATTTGGATTACGCTTCATTATCAAACGAAGAGTAGAAGCAAAACTCTGATATGGATCAGGAAGACCATTCATAACATTTTGCACAAGTGAACTGTGATGTTAGACTTCATCAACAGAAATCAACCGTTCCTTCAAATCTTTGATCTTTATCAGAAAACTATCCATGGAATCTCCTTCATTCATGTGCTCATTCTCCAACTGTTTTTGGAGGTAAGCAACACGAGCTTCATTCCTTGCTTGGTATAAAGTGATAAGTGTATCCCCAAGCATCCTTAGTTGTTCTTCAAGAATGAATGTGAAGTATAATGGCATGTTTGATGGACAACGCTATCAATGCATATGCCTGAGCATCTCTACCATCCCAACGAATTTGCTCTATAGTAGGTGCAACAAGAACAACAATACGAAGAGGAACATGAAGAATATCACCATCTAAATAAGCCTAGCCTTATACATGTCAATTGTTTCATCATGCTTACACTTAAGATTGTATACCTACTTACTGTCAATGGCATTCTTGCTAGGAGGCAAGTCACATAAAGATCACGTGCCATTTTTCATTATAGCATCATATTCAGATTGCATAGCAGCCATCCAATTTTCTGAATTTTGCGCTTCATCAAACGAAATAAGCTCATTCTCATCACAGAGACTAGAGGCAACCATAGCATAGCAATTTGATACAAAAGAAGCACTATGAGAGCCAGAACAAGTACGATATGAAAGAGGTGCATCTAATTTTCTATCACGCAAAGTCTGCACCAACCATTTTGGCATAGTTTTTGCCTCCTCAATATCAGAGCTCTCATCAACAAGTGCATCATGTAAATCTACATAAAAAATGTAATGATCTGCACACGAAACCTATAAAGGCTGAGAATTCGCCTCATTAGGACCAGCACTAGATTGTCCACCTGTAAAAAGAGGCAAAAAAGTATCATACATGTCTTTGGAGCTAACAGATTTCTCCTTAGTACATGAGAGTAATGGTTGAATAGCATCTTCCACAAAACTAGCATCACGGCTAACTAGAATGCATTTAGTCTGTGGATGATACTGATGATAACCTTTGCTTTCAGAACTCTACCCAACAAAAATACATGTCATTGCTTTATCATCCAATTTCATGTGTTGTTCAAGCACTAATGCATATGCCAAACAACCAAAAACATGCACATGAGCAACAAATGACTTGCAACCATGCCAAGCCTCATATGGAGTGATAGACTACAACGCTCTAATGGGTGACATGTTCTTTTGTTCAGGAACTCCATTTTGTTGCAATGTATACCGCACTGTACATTGATGTTTTATCCCATGTATGACCAATGTAATACAAGATGTTGAACCTTCTTGTTTTGAAGATGCAATCAGAAATGCAGATTTGAAGAAAGCTATGGATGACGATTGGTAGCAAAAGGATATGCACAGACATATGGCATTGATTATGACAAAACTTTTGCCCTGTGGCTAAAATGCCTACTATCAAAGCACTTGTTGCATTAGCTAGCAAAAGGATGGAGTTTGCATCAAATGGATGTGAAGAATGCTTTCCTACATGGTGAATTGGAGGAAAAAGTATACATGGACTAGCCACAAGGGCATGAAGATTCAAAGCATCCATATATGTTTGCAAGTTGCAAAAGGCTCTGATGGGCTTCAACAAGCCCCTCGTGCTTGGCATGCAAGGATTGCAGATTATTTAATCATCATTGGATTTTCTATGTGATGCAGATCACTTATTATACGCAAGGAAGGATGATGATGGCATCACAATTGTGGCTATTTATGTTGATGACCTAATAGTAGGTGGTGATAATGAAGAAAGCATTAGAGAGGTAAAGAAACTCTTTATGCAAGAATTTGACATGAAAAGATTTTGGAATTACACTTTTGATTACAAGATCACCCATGTGGAGAAAATAGTACAAGAATATGCAACTGATACAAGAATTCCCACAACTTAAGGCTGATAGGTATAGATAACTAGACTAGATGGGATACAAGAGATCCCATAACTCAGGACCCTAGGTATGAAACACAATATCTAAATTACAAGAACTCTCATTAGGGAGATGAACTACATACAAGAAATAACTTAACAAGATCTTGTACTATGAGATTAAAAGAGGACAAGAGTAGATGCCCAAGAACTAGACTAACCAGGACTAGAACAAGGAATAAGGCAAGAACTAGAAGCAACTTCGAAAGTACTTACTTGGTGATCACAACTCCTTAAGCTCCCAAGACTAGCACATTTCGGATGCGATGGTAGAATTAGTTTCTCCGAATTCTAAACCAATCATGAAATATAGAAAGCAAGCCTAAGTCCTTGACCTTTGCACAAAGGACTTCTATTGACATCATGCATAATTTTACACTCATTGTAGCATACACTTATGGAGCTTCAAAGGTTAATGACTAATTTTATGTTGGTCAAAAGAAATGATATAGTTAGAGAGAAACTTGTGGATTTATAGGAAGCCAAAAGCCACAACTCCATTTGAATTCAAAATTCAAATCATCCCCTAAAGGTTTGGATTACTTTTAGGTGGAATCTATCAACACTCATCAAGCAAAGTGTATATATACACTATACACTCTAGTCGCGGGTATGAAAGCTAATTTGAGATGATCATCGAATTCATTCTGAGTTATCTATGTCTTGCCTCGAAGCTAGAGAAGTCCTCAGCTCTCTCATTGTATCATATGTCAACTAGCAATACATTTATACGTCATTTTCATTGCTATATATATCTCTATTAACTCTCACAATACATTGAGTAAAGTTTGTCAAGCTCTTGTTGATATATTTAGCTAGTGATGTGTGTGAACACACTAGGACCGCCGGGCCACTTTTTTTCCTCTTTAGGAGGTTTTTTTCCCTCGGCTTGTATATACGCCTATTGCCCTAATGGGCTACTAATCTTTATTCTCTAGTAATACATTCAGTATTGTGTGTTATGCTCCAAGCTTCTTCTTCTTCCTTGTGTTGTTCGCGTGCTTCCGTAGACGTCTATCTCCAACAATTGGTATCAGAGCAAGTCGTCGCTTCATCTAGGGCGCCGTCGACACTCCTCCATTTGCAGTATAAGTGTCTCGAAGTCTGGTACGGGTGTAGCGGAATTCGTCTGGGCAATTGTGTTCAACTTTTTGAGATACAGTCAATTTTCTGCATCAAGGTATTAGTCACTGGCCATGGCTGAAAGCAGTGATGTATTCCGTATGTTGGTTGTTGAGGATAAGTTGGATAGTACCAACGTTATGGGCTTATATGATGTGACATGTGTTGGTTGCAAAAGGACTGTGGAACATTGTGCAAGGTGTCGAAAAACTTCCTACACACCTGCAACTGTTACAATTGCAGGTACTGAAGCTGATGCAGAAGGTGTCGAAGACGATGGTATTCTACATATTCCTGTTCGTGTTGCGGTTTCTGTTGCACATACTGCAGAGCAGATTCGCTGGGATGGCAGAGATGCCCAGCCACATGCATTGATAGCTTTGTCTCTCAAACGTGCCATTATTCCTCACATTCTCTCTTGCAGAACAGCTAAGGATGCTTGGGATACACTTACCACATTGTACCAAGCTAGGAATGAGGCTCGTGTTGCTTATCTCCGAAAACAATTGGAGAATGAGCACATGAATGAAGGTGATTCTATGGACAGTTTCCTAATGAAGATCAAAGACTTGAAGGAACAGTTGATTTTTGCTGATGAGGTTATACCAGATAGCTTACTTGTGCAGACTGTTCTGAATTGTCTTCCTGATTCATATCAGAGTTTTGCTTCTACTCTTCGGTTGATGATGAAAGGCAATCCAAATGCCTTATCTTTTGAGGAGTTAGTCTCTGTTCTGTTGCAAGAAGATCACTCCAGGCAGAGCAAGTCCATTATGCGAATTGCAGATGAAGCTTTCCTGGCTAGTCAGAAGGGCAAAGGAAATTGGAGCTCTTCTACTAGTAAGCAAAAATCTATAAATGCTGCAAATTTGAAGAACCAAGATAAAGATGAGAAAAAATCAGAAAAGCAGAAACTGTTTTGCAAGTACTGTAAAGGGAATGATCATATCATAAAGAACTGTCCAAAACTGACTGTTAAAGAGGCAAAGAAGAAAGAGGCTGGAATGGTTGTTGCAGAGGCCTCTACACCAAAAACAGAGTCTGCTAATCTTGTGCAGGAAGAAGAATGGGCGTTTACTACTATCTGCAGTTTTGACCCATCTTCTCATGAGCAATGCATGTCTACAGTAGACTCAGATGTTTGGTATTTTGACAGTGGGGCGACCAAACATATTAGCTCGCAGCGCAGTTTCTTCTCTTCACTCAAGCCTGCCCCTATAGGGAATATTGTTACATGTGCCAACAACTACTCTTATCCTATTATGAGAGTTGGTAAGATCATTTTGACTAATGCTGATGGTAGTTCTTTCACTTTGTCAGATGCTTTATTTATGTCAGAGATCAAGAACCTGTTATCAGTTTTTGCATTAGCCAAGATTGGCTTGGTTGTGAAATTTATTGATGATATGTGTATAGTTCATGATCTGTCAAATGGCGACGTGATTATTGCTTCTGGCATTTTATGTCGTAGGCTCTATAAGCTCATAGACTATGAAAGATCTGTAAATGATTTGGCATGTGCAGTAAATGATTCTCATGCTATGTCAGATGCAAAGCTTTGACATGCACGCTTTGATCATCTGAATTTTGCTAGTTTGCTACACCTGCAGAGATCTAAATGGTGTCCTCTTTGCCCAAACTTGAGGCACTTGGAAAACATGTTTGTGAAGGCTGTATTTTGGGCAAAATGGAGCGTTCATCCTTTCTAAAAGATGGTTCAATTCGGGCTACTTAGAAATTGCAACTTGTACATAGTGATCTTTGTGGTTCTATGGAGACACCTTTTGGGAATTATCTTTACTTCATGACTTTAATCGATGATTTTTCCAGGCATGCATGGGTATATCCATTGAAGGCAAAGTCCGAAGTGTTCATGGGGTTCAAACAGTTTTTGGTTTTGGCTGAAAATCTGTCAGCATGTAAAATAGGCACCCTTCGTTCTGATCGAGGGGGGGAATATATGTCTTCTGATTTTAATGCATTTCTGGCTGAACGTGGGATAAAACACCAGTGTACAATGCCGTATACACCTCAACAGAATGGAGTTGTTGAATGAAAGAACAGGTCACTCATGGAGATGGCGAGGTGTATGGTCAAGAGTTAGGCTTTATCACATAGTTTCTAGCTTGAAGCTGTCATGTGTGCAGCATATGTACTGAACAGGTGTCCCACTGCAGCGCTGCAGTCTATCACTCCATATGCGGCTTGTCATCATCGCAAGCCACTTGTTGCTCATCTACGTGTTTTTGGTTGTTTGGCATATCCATTAAAGCACATCGTAGAAAATTAGATGATAAAGCAATAAAATGTATTTTTGTTGGGTACAGTTCTGAAAGTAAAGGCTATCCACTGTATCATCATCCACAAACTAAATGCATTCTGGTTAGCCGTGATGTTGTCAGATTGCTATGCTATGGCTGCATCTAGTCTCTGTGATGAGAATGAGTCTGTTTCGTCTAATGAAGCACAAAACTCAAAAAATTGGACGGTTGCTATGCAATCTAAATACGATGCTATAATGAAGAATGGTACTTGGACTTTATGTGACTTGCCTCCTGACAAGAAGGCCATTGGCACTAAGTGGGTATACAAGCTGAAGCGTAAACCGAATGGTACAATTGACAGGTATAAGGCTAGGCTTGTTGCAAAGGGTTATGCACAGGAAAGAGGCATTGATTTTGATGAGACCTTTGCACCTACATGTCGTATGACTACTGTTCGGAGCATCTGTGCACTTGCAACTCATCATGGTTGGGATGTACATTAGTTGGATATTAAAACAACATTCCTGAATGGTGAATTGCATGAAGAAGTGTATGTTTTTCAACCACGTGACTTTGTGCAAAAAGGACATGAAAACCAGGTGTGCAAGTTAAAGAAGGCATTATATGGTTTAAAGCAAGCACCACGTGCTTGGTATGAGAAGATACATGCCTATCTGATTGCACATGGTTTTGACAACAATCCAACTGAAAGCACCTTATATGTTAAGCGTGCTAATGATGTGCTTCTGATCATTATTATCTATGTTGATGACATGCTGCTCACTGGTCCTATTGAGAATCATATTGCTGATTTTAAGGCTAATGTGCATGCCTCATTAGAGATGTCTGATTTAGGCTGTTGGATGCTTAATTTACTTATGCATTACTCGACCAGATATTCAATTTGTTGTCTCGCAGATGAGCCAGTTTATGCATTGCCCAGGAGTCAAGCATGGGCAAGTTGTTAAGTGCATCTTTCGCTATTTGAGTGGTACTCGACTACTTGGGTTGTTTTATCCCAAGGGGCAATCACTACCGACAGATTTGCATGCTTTTTCTGACTGTGATTGGGTTGGTTGTTATGACACTTGTGTGTCCATTAGTGGTTTTTGCTTCATGCTTGGTAGCTCATGTATATCTTGGTTGAGCAAAAAGCAGCCTACTGTGGCCACTTCCAGTTGTGAGGCTGAGTATAGGGCAACTTGCACAGCGAGTGTTGAGTGTGTGTGGCTCAGACGGCTTATGGCTGATTTGGGTGTTGGTCAGACTTCTGCCACCATCATCTTTACTGACCGTCAGAGCGCATTGGCAGTTGCAAGGAACCCTGTGTTCCATGCTCGCACTAAGCACATTTTGAGGTGCATTATCACTATGTCAGTGAGAGGTTCTCTGCTGGGAAGATCAGCTTGGCATATGTGCCCACGCAGAAGAACGTTGCAGACCTTTTCACAAAGGCTCTGCCTAGGGAGAAGTTTGAAGCTTTCCACAAAGCTTTGGGCTTACTTCCTTTTGTGGAGTGATTTCCACATAGCTTCGTACTTCCTTATACATGAGGGCCAGCTCCTTGTTCACCGCATCACTCCCAAGAGAAATTTGTTGATATATTTAGGTATTGATGTGTGTAAACACACTAGGACCGTCGAGACAATTTTTTCCCTCTTTAGGAGGTTTTTTACCCAGCTTGTATATACGCCTATTGCCCTAATGGGCTACTAATCTTTGTACATTCTCTAGTAATACATTCAGCATTGATTGTTGTGCTCCAAGCTTCTTCTTCTTCTTTGTGTTGTTCGCGTGCTTCCGCAGACGTCTATCTCCAACAGTTCTTTGAGTCATTTCTATGTGTATGCATTCATTTTCCAATCTATCGATTGAAATATGAAGACAGGATTGTGCTAAGCATGCCTAAAAAGTTTCATAGTCATAGGATCTACAAATCTTGAGTTATACATAAATAAAGAGGATTGTCTTGAGTATCTCCTTAGAAAGTCCGGATTACCCTCCCTAATTTCCTATGCACATTGCTTTGAGTATATTCTTTCTAGGTAAAGCTCACTCAACACTACATTTGAAGGCATGCAAAAGGTCTCAAGTTAATCGCTACCAAGCTATGAGCTCTAAGTAAAACTTTGAGTGCCTTCTTCCATAAACAGAAGGTTTCTTCAAAGTGCTTTGAACACAAGTTATCTATCTTGACATAATGTTTTGAGAATGATGTTCTAAAGTGCTATGGTAATCTAAATACATATACTCGAAGCTTAGGGAATCTATTAAGGTCCTTTGTAGTTACTTAGGCTGACCTAGAATAAGATGTAGACCCTCTCATCTCTGTGCATCATCCATCACTTCTCACAATGATATCAGAGCATAGTCATAGATTGGACATTATGGGCGATGTATTCCCCTCATCTATCGACAAATTTAATTGAAGCAACTACTCAGCATGGTCTCTAAGGATGGAGGCTTACTTGCAAGGGAGAAACCTATATGGATATATCTCAAGAGATGAGATGGTATATGTACTCACAAACAAAGGTCAACCAACTCAAGAGCAAGAAAGGTTGAATACATGGTGCACAAAGGATACTTCGGCAAGGTCATACATTCAAAACTCTCTCTTATTCGTTACTTCCTCATATCAAGAGTTGTAAGACCTCTCAAGAGACATGCTTTGGATGTATTCTTCTCCTCAAGTACCAAAGCTAGGAAGAACCAATTGTGGATGAGTTCACAACACTTAAGAAGATGCTCAAGCAAAGTGAGATCATTGGAGAAATCATTAACGAGAGCTGATTGTGAGGCAAGTAATGACAAATGGGAAGCTTTATGAAGAATGGAGAAAACCAGAAAGATAACCAATCCTCTACCCTTTATATAGATAAAAGCAAAGGCAAAGATAACAAAGGAAAAGGTAAGAAATTTGATAATGAAGGAAGCACCTCCCGACTTAACTTTCCACGTACAGGTAGAAGCTCAAGAGGAAGAGGCAGAGGGATTAGACAAGGCACGGGGAGAGATCAAAAATCCTCACCTTGTGCCTTATGTAGTCTATCAAATCACATCTCAAAGCATTGCCTCAAAAATCCAAGGAATCGGAGACGAAGAGGATACAACAAAGGTAGATATGGAGCTTCAAGAGGCACGTGCAACAATTCATATGCATACAACAATAATCCCTACAACTATCAAGAAGGATACAAAGGAAGAAGAGATAACAACAATTACACAAATGATCAAGCACAAGAAGATTCACTTCTACTTATGAACATGCCAATGAAGTTAAGTATGATGAGCACATATTCTACATTGATTCTCGATGCTCAAACCACGTGGCAAGAAATGTTGCATTGCTCTCAGACTTCGAGGATCCAAAGAACAAGCATGAGGTCCAAATAGGTGATCACACAAGACATTATGTGGAAAAGATAGGGAATGTGAAGACCTCCAATGGTAATATGATTTTGTTAAGTAGAGAACATGTAGATCGTTCACATTTGAACTCTAAGACACCAAGAACATTCCCTTGTTCAATTATGGCACCCAAACCTTATCAGAACTTGAGGTTTGGCATAGGAGGCTAGCTCACATTGGAGAAAGAGACCTCAAACAAATAAATAGAGATCAGTGCATGGACTACCTAATATCTCAAAGAAACACATGATATACAAGTGTAGTGCATGTCAATTTGCAAAATCACACAAGCAACCATTCACCAAGAAAGCATACATACATGGAGACCTTAAGGAGCTTGTTCAAACAAATGTTTGGGGACCAAGCAAAGAACCATCAATCTTATGACCAAGATATTATGTGTCATTTATAGATGATTATAGCAAATGGACTATTTGTACTTCATGAAGCGTAAGGATGAAGTGTTCTCATGTATTAAGAAATCTTTAGCTCTTGTGGAGAATCAAACAGATAAAACCCTAAAAAGACTTATGTCTCATGGAGGGGAAGAATACTTCTCCTATGAATTTGATTCCTATCTTCAAGGTAGAGGAATCAAGTGAGAAATCATACCAAGTACACTCATGAACAAAATGAAGTAGCAAAGGACCATTGTTGAGTCAACATGATCCATGTTGAATGAGAAGAAGATATCCGATTATTTATTTGTAGGCAAAGGCAATATCTACTACCACATGCTTGACAAATTGACTACCTTCAAACGCCTTGGATGGTATGACTCCTATTCTTTAGAATGGAAAAAGACTAAGCTTGGATCATTGCAAGATATTTGGGTACATTGCATACACACACATACCATCATAAATCACATGTAATTGGATCCTAAAGCAAAAGTGTGTATTTATAGGCTATGACCTTAAAGGGAAAGAATATAGACTATATAACCCTAGCAATAAAGATTTATGGTCGATCAAGCTATCATATGATCTAGAGGAAAATCTCCCAACCCTCTCAAGCAAGAATACATATACACTTGAAGCATCATGGGATTCTAAAGATGATCAGAAGAGTCCAAGAAGAGAAATCAACTCATGGAACTCCAAAGGCAAGGCCAAGGTACAAAAGTTGATGGATATTGTAGAATCCTCTCAACAAACCATCAAAAGATCTACTAGAAGAGAAGGTATGGCTATGATACATCTTAAGTGACTAAACGCTCTATTTACTTAGCAAGGGACTTAAATACTAAAGAGCCCTCATCCCATCTCATGAGCATTGCAACTGCCAAGAATTGGGAGATCTATCAAATGGATGTGAAGAAAGAACGCATTTTTAAATGGATGGACATCTAAAGAAGTAGATATGCCTCAACCTCTTGGGTTTGAAGATTCAAACTTTCCTGAAGATGTATGCAAAATAAGGAAAGCCCTATATGGTCTAAAGCAAGCTCGAAGCGCTTGGTGATTAGGATTTCATGGTTAGCAAAGCCGATCCTTTACTCTTCATCAAGAGGAATAATGGAGAAGTCGTATACATTTGTGTATATGTGCATGACATAATACTCACAATTAATGATGTTGAAAGCGTCGAGAGGATCAACTTTGAGTATAGTCAATTGCTACCAAGATGTGAGCTCTGAGTAAAACTCCGAATGCCTTCTCCAATAAATAGAAGGTTTTCTCAAAGTGCTCTGTACATGTAAGTATTGAGGTTCTCTAAAGTTACTTAAGCTGATCTAGAGCAAGGGTTTGCCAAGACCCTCTCATCTTTGTCCATCACCCATCACTCCTCGCATCGCACTCCCTCCTCCATCTGTAATTCTGTGATAGGCGTGTCAATCCCTCCAAGGTAGACCGCTCATCCATCTTGTTATAAATAACGAGACAATGTTGAGAGCTTAGTTTGAGCATACGGGCACCGTCGAGTGTACGTACGAAATAGGCTTAAGCTCGTATCGTAGATTCCTCTTATATGGTAGATAATATGTGTGGTCCTCTATGTCAAAGGTCATGCATTGATCATTGATTGTCCTCACATTGAAGTCTCCCATGAGGAAGACTTCCCCCAACTTAAGAGTACTCCGTGATCTCAAATATGGGGAGCCCTCCTCTCGATCAGTAATTGTGGATCTCGAGCAGAAAAGGGCAAGCATAGCAGAATGTAGTTAACCCTCTTGTAAGGGATGTAATCAGATCCAAAGGTATCTGGCCTGTGAGTCATGTGCAACCATCGATATCATACTCTGAGGCCCATCTCTGAAGAGTAACACTACTACTGATCCTCTCATGGTGTGGTGACATGTACAGTCTGTGTGTAGACTCCCACTGGAAACCATGCACACGAGGAAGGCTCCTATGGGGGCTCTCATGTGGTCTCTGTCAACAAGATAATATCCCTATCTCTGCTCACCTCCTCAAGCCTCTCTTGATGTATCCGTAAGTCTCCATTGCAGTTCCACAGTGCAAGATGTATCTCCTCGATTGTCTCACAAGGCCACAAATCCCTACGAGGAAAGAGAGAGAGAGAGAGAGAGAGAGAGAGAGAGAGAGAGAGAAACAGAGAGAGAGAGAGAGAGAGAGAGAGAGAGAGAGATCCAAAACTCTAAAACATCAAAATGACCAACCAAAAAGATCTCTTAGTGAAATTGATACAATGAATAACGCAGAAGAAAGAATACCTGGTACCAGATATCACAATCAATTGGTGGAATTGTACACGTGTACAGCTAGAGGGAGTGACCAAGAAACAGATAAAACATAATAAATTGCACAATGAAGTTCGATATGAGCAAGGATCATGGAAGTGCCACTCTTGAGCAGAGCACTCACAAAGGAGATAAACGATCAATTAATATGAAGCATATTCAGAAAGTTCACATATTGTTGAAACATCCATTCTGCCTGAAACAGAAGCTTATCACTTACATTGGGGAAAAGCACTATACACGAAAGTCTACTCTAAGCCTTACATCAATATATATAGCTGAAACCAGTACAAAAAACCACAGTACCCTGTGTGCATGCATGCATGCCTGTTCATGTGCCTGCATCTGTGTTTGTGTGCATGCACACCCATATGCTTGTGTGTGTGTGTGTGTGTGTGTGTGTGTGTGTGTGTGTGTGTGTGTGTGTGTGTGTGTGTGTGTGTGTGTGTGTGTGTGTGTGTGTGTGTGTGTGTGTGTGTGTGTGTGTGTGTGTGTGCGTGTGTGCGTGCGCGCATGCACGCATGAAAAAGTGGGCGAAAAAGGGGGGAGGGGGGGGGAGGAGAGAGACACAGAGAGAGAGAGAGAGAGAGAGAGAGAGAGAGCATGAACATATGTGCACATGTGCATCTGTGTGCATATGTGTGCGCGTATGAGAGAGATCAAATATAAAGAGCAATCAGGTCCCATCGTTGAAGTCCAAATCTGGGTTGATTTACCAAAGCCTCAAAAAAACTGGCATGACCCCATACGAAATTCTCGCACATGTAACCACCTTGCTAATCCATGGATTGCACACATACAACAGCTCATGATTTTCAACCTGAGGGAGAGTAAAGAGACTGGCAATGTAAACACTGGTTCAGTCAAAAATGGAAACTGTGGAAGACCAGCACTCTTTGTGAATGTCAGCATTCATAATGTACATTCTGACAGAAATTCAAGTCATGCTAACTTGAATCCCTGCTCCATGAACATATTACCATGATGGGAGGCCCCCGTGTCTCAGAGCAAAGTGTGTCCATTGGACAGGATTTCATGAGCAAGAATGCTGTCCTGCAAGCCCCAATTTCAATCCTCATCTTCACACTCTATAAATTTCCTGATCCGTTTAAATATCATTGCAACATTCCAGCTACAAAATGATGGCAGTGTTATTACAGGCCCTCTCAAACCGCCAGCCATCCAGCACTGTAATTGTTGATAAATGTACTGGTGTGGGAAAAATCATCTAACTCAAGTCCATGCCAACTACAAAGGGGCATAAGTGAAACACAAAACCACTCTGCCTCCATCAATGCCAGCTACATGCATACTTCTCTAGGAACCAAAAATGAGTAAAACCTCCGCATATCGCTCATAAATTAAAGCAGCAACAAGCCAAAGTTGGATTCTCCTCCCATTCCAACTGTAATACTGGAAATAAGTCTCCCCAGTGAATCTGCAAATCTGCTGAATTGAAGCTAAGGCACTTCTTGACCATCACTGCAAGCTGGTAGTGGACAAGAATCATTTGAATATTGCATGTAGTTCCTTCCACACATTTTGCACTCGTGGAGACCCATAAACAATATTCTTTTGCCACTGCTAGAAGAGTATAATTGTCTTATACTTGCCCTCAATTGTA
>CM035419.1:79292330-79294830 GCA_020310875.1 Ceratopteris richardii | reverse complement strand
TCCAGCCTCTTTCTTCTTTGCCTCTTTAGCAGCCAGTTTTGGACAGTTCTTTATAATATGATCATTTCCTTTACAGTACTTGCAGAACAATTTCTGCTTTTCTGATTTCTTTTCATCTTTATCCTGGTTCTTCGATTATGCAGCATTTGCAGATTTTTGCTTACTAGTAGAAGAGCTCCATTTTCCTTTGCCCTTTTGACTAGCCAGGAAATCTTGAGCTTGATTTGCAACACGCATAATGGACCTATTCTGCCTGGACTGATCTTCCTGCAACAGAACAAAGACTAATTCCTCAAATGACAAGGCATTCGGATTGCCTTTCATCGTCAACCGAAGAGTAGAGGCAAAACTCTGATATGAATCAGGAAGACCATTCAGAACGGTCTGCACAAGTGAGCTATCGGGTATAACCTCATCAGCAGAAATCAATTGTTCCTTCAGGTCTTTGATCTTTGTAAGAAAACTGTCCATAGAATCACCTTCATTCATGTGCTCACTCTCCAACTGTTTTCGGAGGTAAGCAACACGAGCCTCATTCCTAGCCTGGTACAAAGTGGTAAGTGTATCCCAAGCATCCTTTGCTGTTCTGCAAGAGCGAATGTGAGGAATAATGGCACGTTTGACAGACAAGGCTATCAATGCATGTGCCTGGGCATCTCTGCCATCCCAACGAATCTGCTCTGCAGTAGGTACAACAGAAACAGAAGAACGAACAGGAATCTGCGGAATATCATCTTCGACACCATCTTCATCAGCTCCAGTACCTCCAGCACCTGTATTTGTAGTACCTGTAGTCGCAGGTGTAACAGGACGTCTTTCAACACCCTGCACAATGTTCCACAGTCCTTTTGCAACCAGTACATGTCGCATCATATAAGCCCATAATGGGTAGTTGGTACCATCCAACTTATCCTCAACAGCCAACATACGGAATACATCACTGCTTTCAGCCATGGCCGTGACTAAAATACCTTGATGCAGAAAATTGATTGTATCTCAAAAAGTTGAACGGAACTGCCCAGACGAGTTCAGCTAGACCTGTAGCAGACTTCGAGACGCTTAAACTGGCGAACAGAAACTGGTATATACCTTTGGCACAAAAGGATGAAATAGCCTGCACAAGCGCTGCGATAGTGCGTTCGGAGGCCGAAACGAGCTCAGATCGCGATTTCGGCACCACACAGCGAAGCTGTTTTGATCTCGGAAACACCCTGAGTATGCTCACCAAATTTCGTGCGAATCTGAGACTGCAAACAGAGGAGTGTCGACGGTGCCCTAGAAGAAGCGACGACCTGCTCTGATACCAATTGTTGGAGATAGACGTCTGCGGAAGCACGCGAACAACACAAGGAAGAAGAAGAAGCTTGGAGCACAAACACACAATACTGAATGTATTACTAGAGAATGTACAAAGATAAGTAGCCCATTAGGGCAATAGGCGTATATACAAGCCGGGGAAAAAAAACCTCCTAAAGAGGGAAAAAAGTGCCCCGGCGGTCCTAGAGTGTTCACACACATCACTACCTAAATATATCAACATCTCTCTCTCTCTCTCTCTCTCTCTCTCTCTCTCTCTCTCTCTCTCTCTCTCTCTCTCTCTCTCTCTCTCTCTCTCTCTCTCTCTCTCTCTCTCTCTCTCTCTCTCTCTCTCTCTCTCTCTCTCTCTCTCTCTCTCTCTCTCTCTGCACTATCGATGCTAGTTGAGGCACTATTCCAGACAGTATGCCTATTACACAGACTTCGGAGCATGGATACAGAGCGTATTGCTTATCGTGCTTTCGAGGCATCACGTGATATGGCATTAGCAGGCGACACCTCCTCATGGTATGCACAGACACGAGACTGGCTTGCCCACCATGGCTTTGACATAGACTGGCTACCACCACTACAGTACGACTCTCATGCACCCACCTACTCGCTCTCTCATCAAGAGAGGAATAGGATCATTCGTCAGGAGATATGGCATACATACATACAGAGGACATGGGTGAGCCCTAGGGGTACATTGCCACCGAAAATGCTCTACTACCGCGAGCATTTTCTACATATATCAGACACGGGCTTCATCGAGATTCCGAGATACATGCAGACCTACCTTCCCCACCACCTACGAGTCGTCATTGGGCAGCTCCGGGTTTCATCACATCAGCTCGAGATTGAGAGGGGTCGGTCCAGGGGAGTCCCCCGTGAGGAGAGGTGGTGCCCACTATGCCAGACAGAGGTAGAGAGTGAAGAGCATTTTGTTATCAGTTGTCCAGCATACTTAGACCTACGAGCACAGTTCCAGATCGAGGAGTCATTCGAGCTATGCATGACTATGGGAGACCAGAGACGCTTGGGATGCTTTCTCACAGCAGCATACGAGAGGCGAGAGCGGTCACTACAGCACATACATCAGCCACGGGTGAGTACCCAGCAGACTATTACCCAGTTCTTTCAGCGAGTTGAGCTACATCAGAGAGGTCCATCTATAGGGCTCACGCTCCACCAGGCAGCAGCA
>CM035419.1:79272330-79279830 GCA_020310875.1 Ceratopteris richardii | reverse complement strand
ACTCAAGATGTAATTGATGAGTTAAGAGCTCAACTTCAATTAAGCCAAGGAGTGGGTGGCATTCTTTCTCCTTCATCATCACATACCATCAATGAGGATATTCAAAGTGCTCATGGTGGTGATGACATTGTTTCCCCCCTAAGACTCCACCTAAAGTGCCGCGAATGGAGAGCATGAGTAGTGCAAGTATCTCTACACTTCCTCATTCTAGAGGCAACGCTCAAGCTCCAGAGACAAACATATTTGAGAGAAGGAGTATCAAGGCGGGCTTTCGAAAGCAAGCTATGGAAGAGGCTACTCGTGAGCTCACCAAGCTCTTTATTTTGTGTGGCATCCCTTTCAACGTCGCAAACACAGTTGCATGGGCCATGAGATCTGTGAGTAAGATCGGAATTCCTTGGGGGGGTCCAAATTCACAAAAATTGTGTACTTCCGAGCTCCATAAGCAATCACAATTAGTGGAGCTAGAGATCATGTCATCGAGGACCTCCTGGGAAAAATATGGATGCTCTATTCTATGTGATGGTTGGTGAGACATGAGGAAGAGGAATGTCTGCAACATTCTTGTCTCTTCATGCAAGGGCACTATGTTCTTGCGTGGCATACCTGCACATGCACCATGCACAGTTGTGACTGACGAATTTATCTTTTCACATGTAAAGAAGGCCATAGAAGATGTGGGCGCTGATAATGTTGTGTAGGTGGTGATCGATAATGGGTCGAATTGTGTTTCCATGGGACGCATGGTTGAAGAGTTGTATCCTAAGCTCGCTTGGACACCATGTGCATCACAGAGTCTTGATCTCAAGATGGAAGATATAGGTCACATGCCATAGGTGAGCCAAATTTTGGACAAAGCAAAATTCATTGTCAAATTTGTCACGAGTAGGCCTAAAGTTCTCAACATCTTTCGTGCCCATAGCCATTTGGATTTTCAAAAGCCCTCTGTCACTCGGTTTTGTTACATGTTCATAGTTATTGATAGAGTATTGAGGGTCAGGAAAGGGCTTTTGCGTACTATTGTGGCAAAGGAATGGTACCAGATCTCTGAGGTGAAAGTTGCTGATCCTTTATTCACACAGTTCTCATCCATTGTCATGGGGGATGATGAGGCATTTTGGTCAAAGGCAAAGGTGTTAGTATCTGCTCTTCACCCATTGTATCCAGTACTTAGCATCACGGATATGGAGGCCAGCACACTTGGACTTGTATACGAGTATATTGACCGTATACAAGAATGCATTCAAAAAGTACAAGGTCTTTCTGATGATAAGTAAGTGCTTTTGTAAATTGTTTTTTTATATTAGATTCTACAATTTAAACTTTACATACATGATTCATCATTCAATTCACAAAGTTTTGTTTAATTTGTCAATAGAAGGACAGCTTTATGTGATGCTAGCTTTATGTGATGCTAGCTTTATGTGATGCTGTGAAGAGGAGATGGGATTGGTTTCATAGACCAATCCATGTTGTTGCTCACATTCTCCATCCATTGTGGAGAACAGAGCAACAATATACAATATACTGACACTGAGCTTGAGGATAGCTGGATAGATTATATAAAAAGATGGACAGGTGGAGATATGACTTTGCACACGCAGCTGGAGAGAGAGAGAGAGAGACTTCAATTTCGTACCCATCAGCGTTATTTTGGGCAGCCCACTGCATGTTTAAGAGAGAACCAGATTACACCCGTGAAATGGTGGGAGTTGTATGGAGTGAGTACCCCATTGTTGGTAAGTAGGCATTCATAGTTGATTTTGTACTTGTATGATGTATCAATTTATGAATGATCACGATTCATTGAATGATGAATGATGAATAATTACTCAATGTAGAGAAAATTGGCATTGCGGATTCTTTCACAAGATAGTAGCACAGACCTTGCAGACAGGAATTGGAGCACATGGGCATTATTTCATACCAAAAAAAGAAACCGGTTGAGCCCATCACAACTTGAGAAGTTAGTGTTTTGTCATTGCAATCTCAAGTTGCTAGAGTCAAAAGGTCTAAACATAGCTCCTCTTCAGGTAAATTTCAATTTTGGTATTTACAAATTACAATTGTCAATACAATTTGAATATTCATGAATCATGACTCTAGGCTTGTGATCTTTCACTTATATGAATTATAATTTATAGGTCAATATTGATGAAGTTGATATTGGAAAAGTTAAAGATATCCCTCAAATCCCAGAGGAAGAGAGGGGTATTTTTGCTATGCTTGCTACAGAGTCACAAAGGAATATGCGTCAAGACTCGTAGCCAAACGAGGAGAGCTAGACATGCTCCACGTATGATTCATAAATAATGACTCTGTTGAGATTGGAATTTGGATACTACCAACTTCTAAGTTTATTTATTGTGTGTTATTTTTAGATGATCTATCATTACCTTCTACTAGCCGGAAGTTTTCTCATACGCGGCAGCAGAAGTGTGCTTCGAGACGAGGTGGACGTGGTCGTGGAAGGCGTGGTGAGGCTTCCACTTCTCGAGTTGATCCAGAGGATTGGGAAGAGGCATCAGCCTCCTCTTCCAGTGGAGGTGGTGATTTGGGAGGAGATGCTGCCATGCTTGCAACACAGTTTGGTCATTCAGAGTCCGATAGTACATCATCATGGGCTAGTACATTTGATGAAGATGATGATACCATAGATGATGAGTCTACATTTAACATTGGAGAGTCTTCTTAGTCTTTAGGATTCACCTACTCTTGGAGTTGGAACTTGGACATTGGCATATATGTTATATGATCATTGATATTACACACGGGCCACGACACTACCATGGATGATGGACATTATATTTTGATGCTTGTTTACTTTTTAGTATCTACATGTTTCTTTTGTATGATCACTAGTGACTCATCATTGACATTGCTGGCAGTTGTATTATGTATGACTTGAGTCATTGACTGATTGGTAGACTGTAGTTGATTATGTCCATTGTTCCAGTGTTCACTTTCATGTATGATGTTGACTCCTTTATTTAAAATACATGGCAAGTGATTTTATATGTTATTCATGTCTGGTATATCAAAATGGTGTTAAATATGCATTGGTACATAGCTTTATGTTTCAAAATATAAAAATCTCTCACAGTAAATAAAAACCCCCATTTTTATTTTCAATTGTATAAATCTCTACGATTTAAACCTCGATTTAAACCTCGTTTTTAAACCTCTTCTTGTACTATGGCTTTCACATGGAAGGGTCAAAATATACAAAAGGAGAGTCCTTGGGGCCTTCATCCCCAACAACCTCCCACTTAAAGGACCAAGGAGGCTCCTTTAAGCTAAGTAATTCCCACCATCTGTATACTTAGCTGATGTTGTGCCTTGGGTAGACACTTCGTGAGAGCATCTGCAGGATTCTGTGAAGTATTGACCTTGATCAAAGTAATCAGGCCATCCTCTAACACCTCTCTTTGTGAAGTGGTATCTCACATCAATATGCTTTGTACGAGCATGAAACATGGCATTCTTTGCCAAATATATGGCACTCTGGCTATCGCATCGAAGAACAGGTGCCTTTTCAAGCATCCCAAACTCACTGCAGAGGTAGTCCAACCAAATAGCTTCCCTCTGTGGCTGAAATATATTCAGCCTCTGTAGTAGATAGTGCAACTATCCTCTGAAGTCTAGAGCACCATGAAATAGCTGCACCTACAATGATGTATACATAGCCACTTGTGGACTTGCGAGTGTCCACATCACCTGCCATGTCTAAATCACAAAATCCTTTTAACTCCAATGGACCCTTTCCATAACATAAGCATTTACTTTTGGTCCCTTTCAAATATCTCAAGATAGATTTGACTACGTCCCAATGAGCTCTACCAGGATTAGCCATGAACCTGCTAACAACTCCCACTGCATGAGCGATGTCTCGCCGAGTAGCAACCATAACATACATAAGTGAACCACAAGCTGATGCATATGGAACACTCTTCATGTAATTGGCTGCATCATCATCTTTCGGACAGTCATCCTTGGAAAGCTTAACATGTGGCTGCAATGGCACTCCAAGAGGCTTAGAATCAACCACATTAAATTTGTCCAGCACTTTTTCAAATGTACTTTTCTTGGGATACCTGCAAAGTATGCTGCTGCCTATCCCTTTTTAAACGCATACCAAGAGTATGCTCAGCTTCCCCAAAGTCTTTCATTGAGAATGCAGAGTTCAGCTGCTGTTTTAGAGCATTCAGAGTGCTCTTTTTCTTCCCAGCCAGAAGCATATCATCTACATACAGTACCAGAATAATTGGCTGCCATCTTCATCCTTTTTGGTGTACAAACAGTGATCTGCATGGCTTCTTTTAAACCCATGTTTGAGCATAAATGCATCAAACTTCTTATACCATTGTCTAGGGGCCTATTTCAGCCCATATAAGCTCCTTTTCAGTTTGCATACCAGATGCTCCTTTCCAGGAATGGCATATCCTTCTGGCTGTTTCATGTACATCTCTTCATCTAAATCACCATGCAAAAAGGCTGTTTTAACATCCATTTGGAATAATTCCAAATCCAAGGAAGCTGTGAGACCAAACAACACATGCAAAGTGGTCATTTTCACCACTGGAGAGAACACTTCTTGGAAATCAATGCCCTCCTTTTGGGCATATCCCTTAGCAACAAGCCTTGCCTTATACTTGGGTTTGCCATCAACAGTTTTGATTTTGTACACCCACTTGTTGGGAATGGCCTTCCTTCCTTTGGGTAACTCAACCAAATCCCAAGTATCATTGCATGCAAGACCTTTATCTCTTCCTGCATGGCTAACTCCCACTTCTTCTTGTGCTCACATAGCTTTGCCTCTTTATAAGTAAGAGGCTCACCCTCATTTGATAACATAATATAATGTATAGAGGGATCATATCTATTCACTGGCCTCCTAGGACATATAGATCTTCTTACCCAATGATCCACATTACCAGGCAATGGATCTACATCAGGAGGTACATTAACTTCTTCATTGTTAACGGGCTGCTGTACATCATTTCCAGCCCTGTTTTCAGCATGAATAGGTGCTACATATGCCCTTCAGGAGCATCATTTTGCTGCCCAGCATCACCTGGCTCAATAACCACGGGCTCATTGTCATTTCCAGCCATATGTGGTGCATCTCGAGGGTTCATATCAAATTTAACTGGTGGCTGTACATGCTGAAATTTGACTCTTTTATGGTCATCTTTAGAGGCACAATTGTTTTTGGGCAGCCTTGCCTCATTAAATACAACATCTCAGCTGCGTATTACCTTCTTGAGTTGAGGTAGCCAAATCCTGTAGCCCATTTCACCTTCATCTCCATAACCCATGAAGATTCCTTTCATGGACTTTGCATCTAACTTGCTTCTCAACTCAGGCCTTATATGCACAAAAGCATCACAACCAAAGATGTGTAGGTGGTCATATGAAGCGGGTTTGCCAGACCAAAGCTCTTTTGGAATGCCACTTTTTAAGGACATATGAGGGGATCGATTGCAAACATGAACTGCAGTTTTCAAAGCCTCTCCCCAAAATCCATGAGGGAGATTAGATGTGGATAGCATGCATCTCACCCTCACATAAAGTCCTATTATACCTTTCAGCAACACCATTGGAAGAGGGGCTGTATGGGACTGTTAGCTCCCTCTTAATACCAAGATTTTCACAAAATCTATTGAATTGAGCACTTGTAAACTCACCCCCATTATCTATACGTAAGCATTTCAGCTTTCTACCTGTTTGAGTGGTCACAAATGCATGAAATTTCTTAAATCCAGCAAAGGCTTCATCTTTAGATTTTAACAAATATACCCAAAGCTTCCTAGAGTAGTCATCAACAAAAGAAACAAAGTAAAGAGCACCCCCCATAGATTTTATGGGCATGCTACAAACATCAGAATGAACAAGATCAAGCACATTCGACTTACGAGAGACACCAGAGTAGTAGGAATTCTTTACTTGCTTACCATATTGGCATTCATTACAAAAATCAAGTTTTGAGCCTTTAGCATCAAACTTGTCCAAATTACATAGTTTATCAAGGCCTTTTTGGCTCATGTGGCCAAGCCTTTTATGCCATAATTCCATATGTGAATGGATTTCAGCCAAAGCAATAAACTTGCCCAGTAAGGTTTTACCATGCAAGCAATAAAGAGTCCCTTTCTTTGTACCTTTAACAATCAGCCTAGAGCCTTTGATAAGCTTCCATGACCCCTTCTCAAAGAGGGTACTATATCCATGCATGTCCATTTGCCCAACAGACAATAAGCTTTTCTTGATGCTTGGTACATACCTTACATCATGCAAAACCAGCTCATTGGTACCATCCACTGTGAGATGCACTGTGCCAATACCTTCAATAGAACAAGCATGGTTATTTCCAAGATATACATGTCCACGGTTGCCTGCATAAAAGGTAGAAAAACACTCCTTAATAGGAGTTACATGAAACGATGCACCTGAATCTACAATCCATGTTTGTGACAAAGCATCATTCATAGTAAGCAAGGCATCAATCAAATCCCTCTTTGTGATCTACATCTTGTGTATGAAAATTAATAGAAGCATCAATAACTTCGGCATGATCTACTTCCATAGTAGCACAAAGTATATCTTCTGCATCCGATAGCTCCTCAATAATGACACTAGAGGCCACATTGGCCTTCTCTTTGTCTTTGTCCTTTGAGGTATCATGTGCTTTATTCTTGGTGTCCTTTTTCTTCCTGTCACTTGTGTTCTTCTTTCTTTCTAGTTCAGTTTTGTAATATTTGCAATCAGGCTTCTTGTGACCTTTGCCTACCACATTGATAACAAGTCACTTCAGCCTTGCCTTTGCTTTTGCTCCTGTTCCTCTGTACATTTCCACTTTTCTTTTTTGTTCTTCCTCTAGCCACATTGGCTAAACCAATGCCCTCTCCATTAGCTTTCCTCCTGATTTCCTCATTCAAAATAGAACCCCTTACACCATCAAAGGTAAGACTGGGGCTATTCGAAAGTGAAACAACCAATGTTTCCCACGAATAAGGTAAGGTCATCAACAAGAAGATGGCCTTTAGCTTATCATCAAATGGAGGTAATCGAAAGTCATGCAATTGTGAAAGAGTACATGTAAACGAAGATAAGTGCTCAGTCGCACTTTTTGACTCATCAAGCTGCATACACACTAGCTTACGCATAAGATGCACTTGATTTACAGGCGTGGTATTTTCATAAGTGGCTTTCAGCTTCTCCCATACCTCAAAAGAAGTTGTAAGGCCTTTCAAATCCACTAAGATTTTATCTGATACAACCATCTTGATGTAAGTGATGGCCTTCTTGTTTAGGTTCATCCATGCTGCATCTATCATATCTTCAGGCTTGACTTCCTCAAGAGCCCCTTCAAATCTTTAAGAAAGAGGATGCCCAACATTCTCTCTTTCCACAAATCAAAACCGCTACCTTCAAATCTCTTGATCTCAAACAAGCTTTTGACATCAGAGGAAGTAGAGGCTATGTTTGCTCACTAAGAACTTC